>CM064556.1:11608408-11638408 GCA_032716605.1 Paralithodes platypus
TGATCACGTCTGTGGGTAGTTTATGTATTGGCATGCCAAATGTTAACCATATTATAGCACTTACAAGTACAAATGAATGCATCAACTCTTCCTTAAGGCCGCGTCACACACAGTACGATAGCCGGCGATCACAGCCGATCTTTTCAAAATGTTTGAATTTTTCCCGAATCGTCTGACATTGTCTGTTATCATCTAAAAAGATCACCTTGATTCGTCGTAATCGAGGGGCGTTCGGGTGGCGCGGAAATTGTTGGCGGTGATCGACCAAAAAATAGTGCATGCACTAATTTTTCACCGATAGTCTAGTCGGCAGAAAAGAAAAAAAAAATTTGTTATCGTGTGACTAACGTGTAGCTATTGCCCAACGATCCTGTGGGAATCGTACTTATCGTCCTGCGATCGGTCAACTTGTTCGACGACGATTTGTGAACGACCGTCAGGTCAACAGCACGACCACAGTTCGATCAATACACGATAATAACACAACAATAGCACAATCACCACACAATAAATCGTGATTCAAAATAGAGATTATCAACTACCACACGATAACAGTCAGATCGCTACTCGACAACAGTAAGATTCACTCGATCCTAGGTCGATCATCGCCCGATCACACCACAATAACCACACAAGTTATCGTGTGTACCTACCCAAGTTATCATGTGGCAAACACGATTGTCGCTTGATCAACTCTATAACATCATAATAAAAGGACGATAGCTACAGGATCACTGCACGCTATATCGGCATAGTCGTGTATGGCACCACATGGGCTGCCCGGGCAGTGTGGCGATAAGCCGACGCTCTGCACACGGCCCACAAGATCTGCGCACAATATGCAAACGACCCACACGATAATCGTGCGCCATGGCAGTGCTGCTCGGCCCGGGTATAAAAGGCGTCCGAGGACGCCGTGATCACCTGGTACTCTCTACAGCTCGCCCACACTCGTGTGCGTGTCGTTTACACTGGTGCGCACGGCGTGCGGTTCTCGTATGGCTATCGACCAACATCAGCGTTATCGTGCTGTTACCATATGGCGAATGTGTGATAGTCGAGTGAGCATCGTGGCCGGCCAACGATTTATTCTACAACGATCGTGTTAGCAGCGTGTGTGTCGTGTGTGTATCGAGTGAATGTCGAAAGTGTGTCGTAAGGCCATGTGTGGCAGCGAGGATGGTGCGGTGATCCAGTGATTCGTTTCGAATCGGCGAAAAAGTGCAAGTCATTCTCTATCAGCGGCTGTCGAGCGGCGGACCTACTGTGTGTGACGCGGCCTTTACTCTGTCTATATTTTTAATGACTAGGCAATTTGCGTAATTCCTCATCATCCCCAAATTTAAACACTCTAATGAAAGGCATTGCTCAGTAGCACTCAACATAATGACTTGCCTTGACAATATTAACCAAAGGGACTGGAGTTCTCGTAAAGGGGCTCCAGTCAGTATAGTGCTAGGATAATACGTATATGAATATGAATGCTAGCTACTCCAACTGTTGACACGAATATGAAGCTTTTGGTCCTGTATCACATGTTCCAAGGATTTTGTTTATTGGCCAAACCAATTTAGTAACTTTGTAAGTATTTGTTGCTTTAATTAATTGAGTTTAGGAGTAAAGTCGGTTGGTGGAGGTAACATAACTAAACACTACAAACTCCCATGAGAGGTAGACAAAATATATTGTAAGATTTTGAGAAATACGCAAATTAGCCTTATTAAATATGTTATGCTCTTATGTTATATTATGCTATATGTTATGTTATTACTATATATTATATGCAAATATATATATATATATACTGTATACCGAGAGCGTATATAGTTCATTATAATGACGTGTTTTCTTCCCAAGTTTGCAGGAGTGGTGAGAGGTCGTGTCTCACTCCCTTCCTTCCTTCCACCAGCGACACACAATTAAGGGGGGTCACCGGATTTTTTTTTATCTTTCTCTCCTTTTCTCTCTTTCCTTGGCTTGTATCCATTTGGCCCCATTCAGCCAACTGTTTTAAGTCGTTTATCCCCATCCAGGTGTCGATTTCTTCCTGGTGAGCGATAGCGAGCCAGCATTTTATGTAGAAATCCGGCTTTGCCGGAGACATTTTTCTATCGAAAAATGTACAAATTTAGCTTGCTGTCAAAACAAAAATATATATATGCTGGCTCGCTACCGCTCCCCAGGAAAATATTGACACTTGGATGGGGGTAAACGTCTTAAAACAGTAGGCTGAATGGGGCCGCATGAATACAAGCCAAAAAGAGAGAGAGAGGGAGAGAAAGAGAAAAAAAAAAAAAGCGAGGTGGGCTCCCTTAACCAGATCTATTTTCCTAAAGTCAATCTCAGTCAGCAGTTGATCAGTAAGTTGGTAATTGGGTCCTTCAACAAGGTGGGTGAGTCAGTAAGTTGGCCTGTGTTGTGTATATATACATTCAGTTAAGGGAGGGGTCACTGTTTTTTTTTATTTTTTTTATCTTTCTCTCCTTTTCTCTCTTTTTCCTGGCTTGTATCCATTCGGCCCCATTCAGCCAACTGCTTTAAGACGTTTATCCCCATCCAGGTGTTAATTTCTTCCTGGCGAGCGATAGCGAGCCAGCATTGCATGGAGAAATCCGGCTTCGCCGGAGAAATTTTTCTATCGAAAAATTTACAAATTTAGCTTGCTGTCAAAACAAAAAATATATATGCTGGCTCGCTACCGCTCGCCAGGAAAATATTGACACCTGAATGGGGGTAAACGTCTTAAAACAGTAGGCTGAATGGGGCCGAATGGATACAAGCCAAAGAGAGAGGGAGAGAAAGAGAAAAAAAAAAGCGAGGTTGGCTCCCTTACCCCTTAGATGATACGATGACGCATTTTGGTTCTGTTTTCTGGCTACCATTACCTTAAGGGGAGGTTTTTAGTTTGGTCCCTAGACCTCCATCAAGCTTAAGATTACACCCCCTTGAGCCCCTTTCAAGATAAATTTGTACATTTTTCGGTAGAAAAATGTCCCGGCTCAAAGCCGGTTCCTCTTAAATTACAGGCTCGCTATCGCTCGCCAGGATAAAATCGACACCTAAATGGCACGAAAGGTCTTAAATTTGACAGAAATGGGTCGAAAGTTCTAAAAATCGTCAAAATAATGGGGCGAACGTCTTAAAAATAGTAAAGCAATGGGGCTAAACATGAGGGAGAAAGGGGTCAACCAAAAAAATCCCTCAAGTGGAAATCGCCCCTTAATTGAATGAAATCGTCTAAGAAACGGTCAAAATGCGTCATTGTTTTGAAAGGGTTAATATTAAGGGGAGACTGGCCGTTTGTTTGGTCTATTAATTCATTTATTCATATATATTTTTTTTTAGTTTCCTCCCTAGACCTCCATCAAGCTTAGAAAAACACCCCCTAGATACATTTGTACATTTTTCGGTAGACAAATGTCCCTTCCGAAGGCTGGTTCCTTCTAAAATTAGAGGCTCGCTTTCGCTCGCCCAACAAAAATCATTACCTAAAGGGCACGGAAGGTCTTAATATTGCCCCAAAAAACTAGGCGAAATGTCTCAAAATCGCTAAGCTAATGGAACGAACGTCTTAAGCCTCAACCAACACTAATATGCTAAACATGAGGGAGAAGGGGGTACAGAAAAAGCCAGTACTACCCCCTTGAGGACGCCTAGGCACACACACACACACACACACAGTAAGTTCCTACTCTTAGTTAACACATCCATAAGCGCAAAAAGTACAGTGACTCATCCAGCAAGTCCATCAGTCATAAGCCCAACTCCATAAAGTACAGTGACTTATTCAGCAAGTCCATCAGTCATAAGCCCAAGTCCACAAAGTACAGTGACTCATTCAGCAAGTCCATCAGTCATAAGCCCAAGTCCACAAAGTACAGTGACTCATCCAGCAAGTCCATCAGTCGTAAGTCCAAGTCTTTAAAGTACAGTGACTCATTCAGAAAGTCCATCAGTCGTAAGTCCAAGTCTTTAAAGTACAGTGACTCATTCAGAAAGTCCATCAGTCATAAGCCCAAGTCCACAAAGTACAGTGACTTATTCAGCAAGTCCATCAGTCATAAGCCCAAGTCCACAAAGTACAGTGACTCATCCAGCAAGTCCATCAGTCATAAGCCCAAGTCTTTAAAGTACAGTGACTTATTCAGCAAGTCCATCAGTCATAAGCCCAAGTCCACAAAGTACAGTGACTCATCCAGCAAGTCCATCAGTCACACCGTAAGTCTAGCCAGTCAGTCAACAGGTCCTTTAACCCCTTCTGTACCGATGACGTCCCTTTAACTTTACTATGACGATTATATTCAGTTTAAAAAGAGCCTCCAGCATTTAACAGTGTGAGTGTCCTAGGTTCGAGTCCCTGGAGGGCCACATGTATTTGTTAATTTCATTAATTGAGTTTAGAGGTGAAGTTGGTTGGTGGAAAATATAAACCATTGTTACTACCACAGTTCCTTCTTAAGGGGGGGGACCTGTTTTGGTTCTGTCCTTTTCTATCTTTCTCTGGCTTGTATCCATTTGGCCCCATTCAGCCTACTGTTTTAAGACGTTTATCCCCATCCAGGTGTCAATTTTTTACTGGTGAGCGGTAGCGAGCCAGCATATTTTTTATTTTTGTTTGACAGCAGGTTAAATTTGTACATTTTTCGATAGAAAAATTTCTCCGGCGAAGCCGGATTTCTTCATATAATGCTGGCTCGCTATCGCCCGCCAGGGAGAAAGAGCCACCTAGATGAGGATAAACGTCTTAAAATAGTTGGCTGAATGGGGCCGACGTCTATTTAATATTATTCTGGTTATATTTAGACGATTATGTGCAGTTTAAGGGGAGGTATTTAGTTTGTTCCCTAGACCTCCATCAAGCTTATAATTACACCCCCTTGAGTCCCTTTCAAGATAAATTTGTACATTTTTCGGTAGAAAAATGTGCCGGCCGAAGGCCGGTTCCTCTTAAATTACAGGCTCGCTATCGCTCGCCAGGATAAAATCGACACCTGAATTGCACGAAAGGTCTTAATATGGGGTGAAAGTTCTTAAAATCGCTAAACTAATGGGGCAAACGTTTTATAATATCAAAAGCAATGGGGCTAAACATGAGGGAGAAAGGGGTCAAGAAAAAAATCCCTCAAGTGGAGATCTCCCCTTAAGAAGGATCTGTGGTAGTAAGAAGGATCAGGTGAGACAGTTCGAAGCCTGGTAATTGCTGGACACCTGAATTAAATCTTCTAACGGTAGCCCGAATAAAGTTAATGGGACAGCACCGGTACTGAGAGGGTTAAGTACATTCAGTACAGGTAATTATTCACTCAGTTCATTCAGTCAACACAATGAAAGTCAAGTTTATATCGGTTCAGTAATTTGGGAAGTTCTGACCATTACCAATTTATATCAGTAAATCACAATGATAAATATTCCAGTTACTCAGCAAGTTTAGTCAGTCAATCAGCAGGTTCAGTCAGCAGCAGCAAGTTCAGTCAGTCACTCAGCAAGTCCAGTCAGCAAGTTCAGTCAGTCCCACAGCAAGTCCAGTCACATTCAGCAAGTCCAGTCAGACAGTCAGCAAGTCCAGTCACACAGTCAGCAAGTCCAGTCAGACAGACAGCAAGTCCAGTCAGTCAGTCAGCAAGTCCAGTCAGTCAGACAGCAAGTCCAGTCAGTCAGTCAGCAAGTCCAGTCAAAAACTCAGCAAGTCCAGCCAGTCACACAGCTAAGTCCTCTGAGTTATTCATCAAATCCAGCAGTCACTCGGTAAATTCAACTAGGCATTCAACAACTTCAGTCAATACAGTAATACAACAACCAATACAGTAATACAACCACCAATACAGTAATACAACCACCAATACAGTAATACAACCACCAATACAGTAATACAACAACCAATACAGTAATACAACCACCAATACAGTAATACAACCACCAATACAGTAATACAACCACCAATACAGTAATACAACCACCAATACAGTAATACAACCACCAATACAGTAATACAACCACCAATACAGTAATACAACCACCAATACAGTAATACAACAACCACCAATACAGTAATACAACCACCAATACAGTAATACAACAACCAATACAGTAATACAACAACCAATACAGTAATACAACCACCAATACAGTAATACAACAACCAATACAGTACAACCAATACAGTACAACCAATACAGTAATACAACAACCAATACAGTAATACAACCACCAATACAGTAATACAACAACCAATACAGTAATACAACCACCAATACAGTAATACAACCACCAATACAGTAATACAACAACCAATACAGTAATACAACCACCAATACAGTAATACAACAACCAATACAGTAATACAACAACCAATACAGTAATACAACCACCAATACAGTAATACAACAACCAATACAGTAATACAACCACCAATACAGTAATACAACCACCAATACAGTAATACAACAACCAATACAGTAATACAACAACCAATATATATATTTTTTTCATCTTAATTAATCTACCATATGGTATGAAAAGTACGAGTTCTATGGATAGCAGTAGACATAGAAGGTGTTGTGTT
The DNA here is from genome assembly GCA_032716605.1 of Paralithodes platypus. Classification (NCBI taxonomy): domain Eukaryota; kingdom Metazoa; phylum Arthropoda; class Malacostraca; order Decapoda; family Lithodidae; genus Paralithodes; species Paralithodes platypus. Next base: position 11,614,971 of record CM064556.1, read on the forward strand.
GCCAATTAAGCTTCAGGTGTTGTGTTGCCAAGCTTCAGGTGTTGTGTTGCCAAGCTTCAGGTGTTGTGTTGCCAATTAAGCTTCAGGTGTGGTGTTGCCAAGCTTCAAGTGTTGTGTTGCCAAGCTTCAGGTGTTGTGTTGCCAAGCTTCAGGTGTTGTGTTGCCAAGCTTCAGGTGTTGTGTTGCCAAACTTCAGGTGTTGTGTTGCCAAGCTTCAGGTGTTGTATTGCCAAGCTTCAGGTGTTGTGTTGCCAAGCTTCAGGTGTTGTGTTGCCAAGCTTCAGGTGTTGTGTTGCCAAGCTTCAGGTGTTGTGTTGCCAAGCTTCAGGTGTTGTGTTGCCAAGCTTCAGGTGTTGTGTTGCCAAGCTTCAGGTGTTGTGTTGCCAAGCTTCAGGTGTTGTGTTGCCAAGCTTCATGTGTTGTGTTGCCAAGCTTCAGGTGTTGTGTTGCCTAGCTTCAGGTGATGTGCTGCCAAGCTTCAGGTGTTGTGTTGCCAAGCTTCATGTGTTGTGTTGCCAAGCTTCAGTTGTTGTGTTGCCAAGCTTCAGGTGTTGTGTTGTCAAGCTTCAGGTGTTGTGTTGCCAAGCTTCAGGTGTTGTGTTGCCAAGCTTCAGGTGTTGTGTTGCCAAGCTTCAGGTGTTGTGTTGCCAAGCTTCAGGTGTTGTGTTGCCAAGCTTCAGGTGTTGTGTTGCCAAGCTTCAGGTGTTGTGTTGCCAAGCTTCAGGTGTTGTGTTGCCAATTAAGCTTCAGGTGTTTCAACTTTGGCTAGAGACGAGATGCGATGCCATGTTGCACAACTAATTTGATACGAATTTCATTTAGTCTACACATAAAAGGGTATTTTCTTATAAGCTTAAGGGGAGGTATTTAGTTTATTCCCTACGTTTATTTAAGGGGAGGTATTTAGTTTGTTCCCTACGTTTATTTAAAGGGAGGTATTTAGTTTGTTCCCTACGTTTATTTAAGGGGAGGTATTTAGTTTGTTCCCTACGTTTATTTAAGGGGAGGTATTTAGTGTGTTCCCTACGTTTATTTAAGGGGAGGTATTTAGTTTGTTCCCTAAGTTTATTTAAGGGTAGGTATTTAGTTTGTTCCCTACGTTTATTTAAGGGGAGGTATTTAGTTTGTTCCCTACATTTATTTAAGGGGAGGTATTTAGTTTGTTCCCTACGTTTATTTAAGGGGAGGTATTTAGTTTGTTCCCTACGTTTATTTAAGGGGAGGTATTTAGGTTGTTCCCTACGTTTATTTAAGGGGAGGTATTTAGTTTGTTCCCTACGTTTATTTAAGGGGAGGTATTTAGTTTGTTCCCTACGTTTATTTAAGGGGAGGTATTTAGTTTGTTCTCTACGTTTATTTAAGGGGAGGAATTTAGTTTGTTCCCTACGTTTATTTAAGGGGAGGTATTTAGTTTGTTCCCTACGTTTATGTAAGGGGAGGTATTTAGTTTGTTCCCTACGTTTATTTAAGGGGAGATATTTAGTTTGTTCCCTACGTTTATTTAAGGGGAGGCATTTAGTTTGTTCCCTACGTTTTCATCTTAAGGGGAGGCATTTAGTTTGTTCCCTACGTTTTCATCTTAAGGGGAGGCATTTAGTTTGTTCCCTACGTTTATTTAAGGGGAGGTATTTAGTTTGTTCCCTACGTTTATTTAAGGGGAGGTATTTAGTTTGTTCCCTACGTTTATTTAAGGGGAGATATTTAGTTTGTTCCCTACGTTTATTTAAGGGGAGGTATTTAGTTTGTTCCCTACGTTTATTTAAGGGGAGGTATTTAGTTTGTTCCCTACGTTTTCATCAAGCTTAAAATTACATCCCCTAGACCCCCTTTCAAGATAAATTTGTACATTTTTCGGTAGAAAAATGTCCAGGCCGGAGGCCGGTTGCTCTTAAATTACAGGCTCGCTATCGCTCGCCAGGAAAAAATCGACACCTTAATGGCACGAAAGGTCTTAAAATTGACAGAAATGGGGCAAAATGTCTTAAAATGTCCAAACTACTAGGACGAACGTCTTAAGATCTCAAAAACAATGGGGCTAAACATGAGGGAGAAAGGGGTCCAGAAAAAAAATCCCTCAAGTGGAAATCTCCCCTTAATAAAATGCTTGTATTTACACAGAACCTTCCATACAATTGTGCCATGAATTCTAAAGTTATTAAAAATCTAGTCAAACTATTAAAAAAACCAACACCAGACATTTTTGTAAAGTGGGCGTAAGTCTACAAATTCACAAAGTTCAATTGTCCATTCAGCGGATTCAGAACTTCAGTCAGTCATTCAACTAGCCCAGTCAGTTAGTCAGTCACTAAATCCAGTCTTCTATTCTGCCAGTCATTCAACTAGCCCAGTCAGTCAGTCAGTCACTAAATCCAGTCTTCTATTCTGCCAGTCATTCAACTAGCCCAGTCAGTCAGTCAGTCATTAAATCCAGTCTTCTATTCTGCCAGTCATTCAACTAGCCCAGTCAGTCAGTCAGTCACTAAATCCAGTCTTCTATTCTGCCAGTCATTCAACTAGCCCAGTCAGTCAGTCAGTCACTAAATCCAGTCTTCTATTCTGCCAGTCATTCAACTAGCCCAGTCAGTCAGTCAGTCACTAAATCCAGTCTTCTATTCTGCCAGTCATTCAACTAGCCCAGTCAGTCGGTCAGTCACTAAATCCAGTCTTCTATTCTGCCAGTCATTCAACTAGCCCAGTCAGTCAGTCAGTCACTAAATCCAGTCTTCTATTCTGCCAGTCATTCAACTAGCCCAGTCAGTCAGTCAGTCACTAAATCCAGTCTTCTATTCTGCCAGTCATTCAACTAGCCCAGTCAGTCAGTCAGTCACTAAATCCAGTCTTCTATTCTGCCAGTCATTCAACTAGCCCAGTCAGTCAGTCAGTCACTAAACCCAGTCTTATATTCTGCCAGTCATTCAACTAGCCCAGTCAGTCAGTCAGTCACTGAATCCAGTCTTCTATTCTGCCAGTCATTCATCAAGTCCAGCCAGTCAGTCATCCCGTCCGGCCATCTATTCAGTTATTCAGCAAGTACCGTTATTCATTCATCAAGTCAAAATGGTAAAGGTGAGAGAACCAGTGAGAGGATGGATCTATTCTGGCAACGTTATATCAATCTTGCAACATCTTCTTCAGGTCAACCTGTAGATGCAGGGGTGCCACCAGGAGGTATTCAAAGTCATGGGTAATATAACTGACAACAACCAATGTAAGAAAAGCTTAAGGGGAGATTTCCACTTGAGGGATTTTTTTTCTGGACCCCTTTCTCCCTTATGTTTAGCCCCATTGCTTTTGAGATTTTAAGACCTTCCCCCTAGTAGTTTGGATATTTTAAGACATGTTGCCCCATTTTTGTCAATTTTAAGACCTTTCGTGCCGTTAAGGTGTCGATTTTTTCCTGGCGAGCGATAGCGAGCCTGTAATTTAAAAGCAACCGGCCTCCGGCCGGGAAATTTTTCTACCAAAAAATGTACAAATTTATCTTGAAAGGGGGTCTAGGGGGTGTAATTTTAAGCTTGATGAAAAAGTAGGGAACAAACTAAATACCTCCCCTTAAGCCCCAGCAGGAGTTATTCAAAGTCATGGGTAATATAACTGACAACAACAAATGCCAGAAAACCATAAGCCCCATCTTATAACCAGATACTGCCACGGGTATGCCACGGGTATGCCACGGGTATGCCACGGATATGCCACGGGTATGCCACAGTCATAAAGAAATACCTTGATAAACGACTGTACAGAAATTTACAGACAATATAGTTTGAATACAAAAACAACAAAACGAAAACAATGAGAAGTGTTGAATAATTTAACCCTCTCCGACATATGACGCGATTTTGAGCCTATTAGGGATACTTTAAAGCCTGTGTTACCATCAGGGGTATTTAGAAACGTTTAGTTTAGTTACTTCAACCTCTGCAGTTGTCTTTGAGTTAGCTGTGTTGAGCCTATTGGGGATACTTTAAAGCCTTTGTTACCATCAGGGGTATTTAGAAACCTTTAGTTTAGTTACTTCAACCTCTGCAGTTGTCTTTGAGTTAGCTGTGTTGAGCCTATTGGGGATACTTTAAAGCCTTTGTTACCATCAGGGGTATTTAGAAACCTTTAGTTTAGTTACTTCAACCTCTGCAGTTGTCTTTGAGTTAGCTGTGTTGAGCCTATTGGGGATACTTTAAAGCCTTTGTTACCATCAGGGGTATTTAGAAACCTTTAGTTTAGTTACTTCAACCTCTGCAGTTGTCTTTGAGTTAGCTGTGTTGAGCCGATTGGGGATACTTTAAAGCCTTTGTTACCATCAGGGGTATTTAGAAACCTTTAGTTTAGTTACTTCAACCTCTGCAGTTGTCTTTGAGTTAGCTGTGTTGAGCCTATTGGGGATACTTTAAAGCCTTTGTTACCATCAGGGGTATTTAGAAACCTTTAGTTTAGTTACTTGAACCTCTGCAGTTGTCTTTGAGTTAGCTGTGTTGAGCCGATTAGGGATACTTTAAAGCCTTTGTTACCATCAGGGGTATTTAGAAACCTTTAGTTTAGTTACTTCAGCCTCTGCAGTTGTCTTTGAGTTAGCTGTGGGCAGAAAACTAATTTTGGAGAGGTAATTATAAGAGTGAGAGAACTCCATTTCTCATTGCTAATCTGGCAACCTCTGCGTCATATGAGTCTGAAGGGGTTAAAAATGCTGTGAGTATTTGACTGAGGAAACTATACCCACATGCCAAAATAAGTGTGCATTGCAAAGACACATTCGGTTCTACTTTTCATCAACACTTGACTATAAACATCTCCTTTCTTGCTAATACTTTCTGATGAGGGACATTCAATAGCAGGTGTCAATATTTGTAATGATGCCAGTGACGAATATATCACTGTAGTAGACAAAATTACCATAAACGGTATCAATCATGTAGTAAGTCAAAATATCAAATACTTCAGAAGGAAGGGCGTGCTCCTCAACCCTTCCTTAGGGGGAGATTTCCACTTGAGTTATTTTTTTCTTGACCCCTTTCTCCCTCATGTTTATCCCCATTGCTATTGAGATTTTAAGACGTTCGCTCCATTAGTTTGGCGATTTTAAGAGTTTTCGCCCCATTTCTGTAAATTTTAAGATCTTTAGTGCCATTTAGGTGTCGATTTTTTCCTGGCGAGCGATAGCGAGCCTGTAATTTAGGAGAAATCGGCCTTCGGCCGGGACATTTTTTACCGAAAAATGTACAAATTTATCTTGAAAGGGGGTCTAGGGGGTGTCATTTTAAGTTTGATGGAAGTCTAGGGAACACACTAAAAACCTCCCCTTAACCCTTTCAAGCTCCAATACGCGTTTCTGTTCTGTTTTCTGGCTACTATTAGACGATTTTATTCAGAATAGTAACGGTATATGGAAGTCAAAGGGTTGATTGAGATAGTATTTAACCCTTTTAATACCCACAGATCCTTCCTAGGCTGCATACTATCGTCTAATGATAGCCAAAATAAACTGCTAAAACGCGCCAGAGCTTCAAGGGGTTAAGGCGGTGTCACACGAGCGATTTTTCCGTCAATTTTTACGAGCAATTGTTGTCTGGCAGCTTCAAAATACAAGTTCCATAAGAATTAAACTACCTAACATAATCTACCTTCGATCTAGTTTCCGATTCCAATGCCAAAATATCCCTAAATATCACCAGAAAAAAGTTGCTCATGAAAAATTGACGGAGAAAGCGCTCGTGTGACAGCGGCTTTATTCCTCCACTCGTTGTCAAGCCAAAGACCTATCCTATCACCGTGTTCTCTTAGCCTTGGGCCGTATATATTTAACATCTAGTCAGTCACTCAGAAAGTTCAGTCAGTCACTCAGAAAGTTCAGTCAGTCACTCAGAAAGTTCAGTCAGTCACTCAGAAAGTTCAGTCAGTCACTCAGAAAGTTCAGTCAGTCACTCAGAAAGTTCAGTCAGTCACTCAGAAAGTTCAGTCATTCACTCAGAAAGTTCAGTCTTTCATTCAGCAAGGCCAGTCAATCTCTCAGCAAGTCCAGTCAGACACTGAACAAGTCCAGTCAGATCCTCAACAAGTCTATTCAGTCAGTGAATACATTTAGTCAGTCACAAGGCAAGTCCAGTTACTCAAGTCCAATAAGTCATTGAACAAGTCCAGTCAGTCATTGAACAAGTCCAGTCAGTCATTGAACAAGTCCAGTCAGTCATTGAACAAGTCCAGTCAGTCATTGAACAAGTCCAGTCAGTCATTGAAAAAGTCCAGTCAGTCATTGAACAAGTCCAGTCAGTCATTGAACAAGTCCAGTCAGTCATTGAACAAGTCCAGTCAGTCATTGAACAAGTCCAGTCAGTCATTGAACAAGTCCAGGCAGTCACTGAACAAGTCCAGTCAGTCATTGAACAAGTCCAGTCAGTCATTGAACAAGTCCAGTCAGTCATTGAAAAAGTCCAGTCAGTCATTGAACAAGTCCAGTCAGTCATTGAACAAGTCCAGTCAGTCATTGAACAAGTCCAGTCAGTCATTGAACAAGTCCAGTCAGTCATTCAGCAATTACATTCAGTCGCTGAACAAGTCTATCCAGTCACTCAGCAAGTCCAGTTAGTTTCTCAGCAAGTTCAGTCAATATTTGGTAAAAGTTCCCCATCTACCTCCAGACAGACAGACAGACAGTAGGTTTTCTATAGCCTATGGATTCGATCGCTTAAGGGGAGGTAGAGACCGTTTTTCTGGACCGCCTTCTACCTAATCTTTAGCCCCACTAGTCTTGAGATTATAAGACGTTCGGCCCATTAGTTTGGCGATTTTAACACCTTTCGCCCCATTTCGTTGTCAATTTTAAGACCTTTCAAGCCATTTAGGTGTCGATTTTTTCCTGGCGAGCGATAGCGAGCCTGGAATTTAAGAGGAACCGGCCTTCGGCCGGGAAATTTTTCTACCGAAAAATGTACACATTTATCTTGAAAGGGACTCAAGGGGGTGTCATTTTAAGCTTGATGGAGGTCTAGGGAACAAACTAAATACCTCCCCTTAAGGATAACCAAAATATATACCGTCAAAACGCGTCATAATCCTCAAGGGGGTTAATTACCGACATTCATTAGTTTTAATCGCTTTCCTTAATTAGGTTTATAGGTAAGGTAATTGGTGGGTTGGTGATTAGCACTTCCTCACAGCTATTGGTGTACAGGAAGCTTGGTGTGCAAGGGAGGGGGGGGGGGGGGGGGTGACCTGTTTTGGTGCTGTCCTTTTCTATCTTTCTCTGGCTGGTATCCATTTGGCCCCATTCAGCCTACTGTTTTAAGAAGTTTATCCCCCATCCAGGTGTCAATTTTTTACTGGTGAGCGGTAGCGAGCCAGCATATTTTTTATTTTTGTTTGGCAGCAGGCTAAATTTGTAAATTTTTCGATAGAAAAATGTCTCCGGCGAAGCCGGATTTCTTCATATAATGCTGGCTCGCTATCGCTCGCCAGGAAGAAATCGACACCTAGATGGGGATAAACGTCTTAAAATAGTTGGCTGAATGGGGCCGAATGGATACAAGCCAGGGAAAGAGAGAAAAGGACAGAAATAACAAAAAGCAGGTCCCCCCCTTAAAGCAGGTCACCCCCCTTAAAGCAGGTCACCCCCCTTAAAGCAGGTCACCCCCCTTAAAGCAGGTCACCCCCCTTAAGATAATATTTTGCCAGGATATTCATGCTTAGAGTTAAACCAGATAAAATAACCACTGGACTTGAGAGAGAGAGAGAGAGAGAGAGAGAGAGAGAGAGAGAGAGAGAGAGAGAGAGAGAGAGAGAGAGAGAGAGTATGAGTCTATCTTTTGCTTGGGTATTCAGAATATCTTCAATTGAAAGCAAGAAAATATTAGTTGTTTGCAAGGGACTGTAAATGTGGGGGAAGCTGCACGTTGGGGTAGACTTAGAAAGACGTGGGATCAGGAACTCCGGTGGGCGATCTCAAAACAAAGAACTTGACAACAGTGGCAACCCATGACAGTGTCACCTGGAATGCCGCTATTTGCGACTGTAACCACACTCTCTGTGGACGAAACGGTCTTTAAGGGGGGGCGACCTGCTTTTTATCTCTCCTTTTCTCTCTTTCTGTGGCTTGTATCCATTTGGCCCCATTCAGCCTACTGTTTTAAGACGTTTATCCCCATCCAGGTGTCAATTTTTTACTGGTGAGCGGTAGCGAGCCAGCATATCTTTTAAATGTTTTTGACAGCAAGCTAAATTTGTACATTTTTCGATAGCAAAATGTCTCCGGCGAAGCCGGATTTCTTCATATAATGCTGGCTCGCTATCGCTCGGCAGGAAGAAATCGACACCTAGATGGGGATAAACGTCTTTAAATAGTTGGCTGAATGGGGCCGAATGGATACAAGCCAGAGAAAGAGAGAAAAGGAGAGAAATAACAAAAAGCAGGTCACTCCCCTTAAACTTGCATGTATCTAAGGGTTCGAATCCCCATGACTGCTTGTTAGTAGGATTGAGCCCACTACAAACCCCAAGGAGGTAAAGTCATCAGTCTCTGCATCTATATAAACAACCCTATCAAGGTAAGCAGTTCTTCTGTGTTTGTTTGATATACAGTGAACATTAGTATTGATTTTTTGTGATATTTAATACACCTTATAATACAGATGCCATTTCTCCATTGACCTCTTCCGTGTCTATCCGTGTAACTATTATTTATCCATCATTATTACAACTATATAATGGGTAAGGACAGTAAGTAAATTATTAATCTTCAATTGTCGTTATTACAAATCTCTAAATATTTCTTACATCGTACTTTAGTAAAGTATTGTAAATCTTGTCATCTACACATAGTAAGACTGCAAATTATTCAATCCTTAAATACCAATTATTCAATACCTATGTAATTTAAATACACCATGAACTATCACACTTCATTCCTTGTCATAATTCAAATATAAAACAAGATATTATTCTTCATCAACACTCTATCATGTATTCTGGTAGGCAAGTCCCCCAAGCCCTTACCTACCTTCCCCAAGCCCTTACCTACCTTCCCCAAGCCCTTACCTACCTTCCCCAAGCCCTTACCTACCTTCCCCAAGCCCTTACCTACCTTCCCCAAGCCCTTACCTACCTTCCCCAAGCCCTTACCTACCTTCCCCAAGCCCCTACCTACCTTCCCCAAGCCCCTACCTACCTTCCCCAAGCCCCTACCTACCTTCCCCAAGCCCCTACCGACCTTCCCCAAGCCCCTACCTACCTTCCCCAAGCCCTTACCTACCTTCCCAATCCCCTACCTACCTTCCCCAACCCCCTACCTACCTTCCCCAACCCCCTACCTACCTTCCCCAACCCCTACCTACCTTCCCCAACCCCCTACCTACCTTCCCCAACCCCTACCTACCTCCCCCCAAGCCCCTACCTACCTCCCCCAAGCCCCTACCTACCTCCCCCAAGCCCCTACCTACCTTCCCCAAGCCCCTACCTACCTCCCCCAAGCCCCTACCTACCTTCCCCAAGCCCCTACCTACCTCCCCCAAGCCCCTACCCACCTCCCCCAAGCCCCTACCCCCTCTAACTCTCCGTCCATTTCCCCCGGGTGTGCTACAGTGGCGGGGGTGGAGTGTGGCAAGCCTCTGGTACGCGAGGGCCGGATCAAGGGCGGGAAGGACGCATTGCCTGGCGAGTTCCCTTGGCTGGTGTCCATCCGAGTGACCGGGCCGGGGGGCGCTCACTACTGTGGGGGAGCCCTTATACACAAGAAGTTCGTCCTCACCGCCGCTCACTGCGTCAGTGGGTCAGTCCAGAGAACAAAATTAAGTTTGTTAAGTCTTTCCTTAGGATAATTATGTAGGTACAAAATAAAAATGGGCTAACTTCTATAAAGGGGCACTCATGCTAAAAAATGCACTCATGCTAATATATATATATATATATATATATATATATATATATATGTATATATACAGTATATATATATATATTTATTAAGTACCAATTATAGTATACAGTATGAGGGAGCTGTATCTCTCCTTCCATGTGATCATAACAACAGGTAAGAAAATGCAATTTACTGTTCAATAATTAAGACTACGACCTGTTTCCAAGATGTACTTCCTAAGCTTAGCAATGTCTCCTCAAAGACGTAAATGATAAGATGAATTATAAGCTTCTTTGAGCGTGCCTATTATCACGACCCTTCCTCCCATCAGACGGACGACCAAGTACGTAGCAGTGGTGGCCGGGGAGCATAACCTGCGGGCACCAGGGACGGGTAACAGGCAGGTCATCAAGGTCAAGGAACTCATCTCGCACAAGGAGTTTGCTAAGGTGGGTCAATAGCTATCTCTATATCTGTATCTCTCTAATAGTTTTCTTTTTAGCGTTGTGGTAGTCGTGGCGAGTGGTTCTCGCTTTCTTTCTGTTGAGCTGGTGGCTAGCTTGGTGAAGGTGTTGTGTGTCGCAGTAACCTGGGTAAGCATTATTGCGCCAATGTCTTGGGTAAGCGACACTGGTTGTTACACCTAGGTAAGCATAGCACAATGGAGAACCTGGGTAAGCATTCTCGTTTCATCCTGGGTTAAGGGGGGTGACCTGTTTTTGTTCTGTCCTTTTCTATCTTTCTCTGGCTTGTATCCATTTGGCCCCATTCAGCCTACTGTTCTAAGACGTTTATCCCCATCCAGGTGTCAATTTTTTACTGGTGATCGGTAGCGAGCCAGCATATTTTTAAAATGTTTTTGACAGCAGGCTAAATTTGTACATTTTTCGATAGAAAAATATCTCCGGCGAAGCCGGATCTCTTCATATAATGCTGGCTCGCATTCGCTCGCCAGGAAGAAATCGACACCTACATAGGGATCAACGTCTTAAAATAGTTGGCTGAATGGGGCCGAATGGATACAAGCCAGAGAAAGAGAGAAAAGGAGAAAAATAAAACAAAACAGGTCACCCCCTTAATGCTGGAGGTGTTATCGAACAATTTCCGCATCCTGGCCTCTACCCTTTTTTGGTGGTGGTCGGTAGGGTCTGGGTTTCAGGGAAGAAGGGCAGGGGTGGTCCTTATGACAGGGCCAAAGGTGAGCCCCTTTATCATGGAGGGTGTTAATTGTAGGTCTAGTGTGAGGTGGGGCTGGTAGTGGAGACTCTCATTTTCTGTTGGTTGGTTGTGGAGGGGAGACTGTCTACTTCTGTTCTCTTTGATAAGAGCACTTGGAGGAATGGTTATATTCCTGGCGTGACATAGGCCCTTTTTTCTTTGTGTCTCGGGCAGGGGAGATATTTGGGGCAGTGTGTCCAAGAAGGGCGTAATAAATGGCAAGGGAGCCGGCAATACTGGTAGTGGTGGGCCAGGTTGCAAGCCTGCATTCTGGTATTGTTGCAGCCTGGCATTCTGGCATAAATATCAGTGTTGGTGGTGTAATGGGTTAAATGCTGCTTATGTTCTGGGTGTGGTCTCCCGAGTTTGAATCCCGGGAGGATCATATGCTTTCATTAGTTTATTCTAGTGCATTGGGGTTTGTAATGGAGGAATAATGTTAAGAACTGGGTGTTCCTTAATATAACATTATAAACATCCCTTCCCCACAGTATATATGGCTAGACTGTTCACTTGAACTGGGCGAAGAAAAAAAATTATCCTTACTTTGCCAGTTTCCAACCACTTTGCTTCAGAAATAATATTTTTGCTCTTCAGCTTAGTATTATCTTGTCAAATTTATAAATATATTTCTATTAAATCACAGTTCAATGATGAGAGACTTAGCAATGTCTTACCCAGTTAATGTGAAAAAGAGTATAATAAAATAACTGCCAACAGCTAATCTCTGTGTTGTATCCCCCTCAGCGGTACATCAACGACATAGCCCTTATGGAGCTGAGTCAGAGTGTGGTGTGGGGACGCTACGTACAGCCCATCTGTCTACCCGAACCCAACGCTGACGGGCTCACCGACTACAACAATGTTACCGTCGCGGGCTGGGGCAACACAGACGAGATTGTCAATGGTGGGTACTCACACTCTCAATCAATTGAAAAAAGAAAGAAAAAATAATAAAAATATGTATGTATGTATGTATGTATGTATGTATATGCTCAGGTACATACCCCATAGCTGGGGATGGCCGACTCGAGACAGAGCCCGAACAGAAGCAACATAATAAAATAAAATATAATTATACACATCTAGGTCGTTTTGGGGATTGGGCCTGAGCATATAGATAGATAGATAGAATAGAGGTCGTTCAGGAGGAGACCCATAGACCAAGGCCCATTTGGGGTCCCTAGCAAAAGACTTCCAGGTCCTAGACCTCCCGGAAAGGTTCCGGTCTCAGCAGGCGGGCACGCAGCGGAGCACACCACATCACTGCCAGGCATGGCTCTTCATATATACACCGGCTCCCTGGGCTGGGCGCCTGACGGACTATTAACTAGTCCAACTGGTGCCTGACCCCCACTCCCTATGACCACAGTATCACTCACCTATTCACAATCATTCTCCATTCATTCCTATTGATCACCACTTCTCTTGCCTGTTCTTCAGTCATCTCTCTATCATGCAATGTTTTTTTCACACCATCTCTCGATCTCCTCCGAGGTCTTCCTTTCAATCTATTTACCCTTGTTTCTGACTCATATATTCTCTTTGTAGGCCTTTCATCTCCTAATCGTTCAACATGTCCATACCAGCATAGCACCCTTCTTTCCACTCTGGCCGATAAGGGTTCCTGTTGTCCCACTCTCCTACGTACCTATTCATTTCTCAATCGGTCTCTACGCTTCATGGAGGTCTAGGGAACATACTAATAACCTCCCCTTAACAGGAGGCCGGGCTGCTGACGTTCTACAGAAGGTGACGGTGAAGGTGCTGTCCCGCGGTAATTGTCAGGACTGGTACGGGAACTACACCGGCAAGACTGTGGTCCTCTACGACTCCCACGTGTGTGCCGGCCTGGAGAACGGCAAGAAGGATGCTTGTCAGGTGAGGAAGGGTTAAATCAAGGTAATATTAGCGTTGTTTTTATGTACAGTCAGCCTAATAAGTGATGTTTTTGGATGCTTGTCAGGTAAGATAATCTAAATAAACTAAATACAATAAAATAAAAAACTAACTAAACTAAACTAAATAAATAAACTAAAATAAACTAAATATACTAAATCAAATATATAAATAAAACTAAATAAACTAAACTAAACTAAACTAAAATAGACTAAAATAAATTAAAATAGACTAAAATAAACTAAAATAGACTAAAATAAATTTAAATAGACTAAAATAAACTAAAATAGACTAAAATAAATTAAAATAGACTAAAATAAACTAAAATAGACTAAAATAAATTAAAATAGACTAAAATAAACTAAAATAGACTAAAATAAATTAAAATAGACTAAAATAAACTAAAATAGACTAAAATATACAAAAATAAACTAAAATGCGTTGTTTCTCCCAGGGTGACAGCGGCGGCCCCCTCCTGAGTGAGTCCAACGGGCGTAGTATGGGTGTGGGCGTGGTATCGGCTGGTATCGGCTGTGGGCGCCCCCGTGTACCAGGACTATACACCAGGGTATCCCGGTACATTGACTGGATCCTCACCAACATGCGGACCAGGGGGGTTAATGTCTAAGAGCACGACCACTTACAGGAGGAGGTATACAGTTATCATCCATATACACAACCATTAACCCTCTCCGACATATGACGCGATTTTGAGCCGATTAGGGATACTTTAAAGCCTTTGTTACCATCAGGGGTATTTAGAAACCTTTAGTTTAGTTACTTCAACCTCTGCAGTTGTCTTTGAGTTAGCTGTGTTGAGCCTATTGGGGATACTTTAAAGCCTTTGTTACCATCAGGGGTATTTAGAAACCTTTAGTATAGTTACTTCAACCCCTGCAGTTGTCTTTGAGTTAGCTGTGTTGAGCCTATTGGGGATACTTAAATGCCTTTGTTACCATCAGGGGTATTTAGAAACCTTTAGTTTAGTTACTTCAACCTCTGCAGTTGTCTTTGAGTTAGCTGTGTTGAGCCTATTGGGGATACTTTAAAGCCTTTGTTACCATCAGGCGTATTTAGAAACCTTTAGTTTAGTTACTTCAACCTCTGCAGTTGTCTTTGAGTTAGCTGTGGACAGAAAACTAATTTTGGAGAGGTAATTATAAGAGTGAGAGAACTCTATTTCTTATTGCTAATCTGGCAACCTCTGCGTCATATGAGTCTGAAGGGGTTAACAGAGTGAGGTATAGCGTTCTCACCCATATAAGCGATCTATACACCTACTGGAAGCTCTCACCATTTAAGGATTATTGTCATTATAATTAAGGAGAGATTTATGTTTAAGAGGAAATTTGAGGGGATATTTATGTCTAAGTGGAAATTTGAGGGGATATTTATATCTAAGTGGAAATTTGAGGGGATATTTATGTTTAATGTGATATTTATGTTTAAGGCGAGAACGTCTTTTTTAATGGGTTATGGCTACATGTAGAAGATTTTATGAAGCTTAGGAAGGATATATGGTAGCTATAAGGATTAATTGAGATAGTCTGTCGTCTATAAATGGTAAAGGTCCTTCCCAAGCTGAATACAATCGTCTAATAGTCTTCAGAATGTAAGGCAAGGGACGTCGCCGGTACAGAAGGGGTTAAGGAGAGATATTTTACATTTGGTTATTTATTTATTGATTAAATTATTTATAATTAATTTATTGATTTAAATTAGTTTCCTCCCTAGACCTCCATTTTTCTACCGAAAAATTTACAAATTTATATCGAAGGGGGGTCTTGTGGGTGTTTTTTTTTTAAAGTTTGATAGAGGTTTAGAGAGCAAACTAAACCCCCTCCTTAAACCATTGAGCCGAACCACTAAATTATGCTGCAACATACCGTCTGAATAACACAGGGATTTCGTCAACTGCACATCATCGTCTAAGGTTAGCCAGATGTAATGTAGACAAGACGTCCATCGCGCTGAAGGGGTTAAGGGGAGATGGGTCGTTTTTCTGGTCCCCCGTCTTCCTCATGTTTAGCCCCATTAGTTTTGAGATTTCAAGACGTTCGGCCCATTACTTTGGCGATTTTTAGTTTCCTCCCTAGACCTCCATCAAGCTTAAAAAAAAAAAAAACAAAAAAAAAAAAACCCAAGAATACCTTTGAGATTAATTTGTAAATTTTTCGGTAGAAGGATAGACAGAGCAAGACTTATGAAGAAGATTCCATATATACGACTAGTTGACAAAGACTAATAACAGAGTCTGTATTTCAAACCTATGTATTACTATATTAATATTACATCATTTAAATAAGCTTATATCGAAAATTAAGACTTTACAAATCTAATTGGATTAATAGCTTACCATCAAATATGGTTCCTCATTCTTCTTGTTGAAAATAACAGTATTGGTCATCGCTTAAAGGGGGTGACAGGCTTTTTTATTCTCTTTCTCTGGCTTGTATCCATTCGGCCCCATTCAGCCTACTGTTGTAAGACGTTTATTCCCATCCAGGTGTCAATTTCTTCCTGGTGAGCGATAGCGAACCAGCATTTAATGGAGAAATTTTTCAATCGAAAAATTTACAAATTTAGCCTGCTGTAAAAAAAAATTAAGCATAATAAATCGACACCTGGATGGGAGTAAACGTCTTAAAACAGTAGGCTGAATGGGGCCGAATAGATACAAGCCAGAGAAAGAGAGAAAAGGAGAGAAGAAAAAAAACTTGTGACTCCCCTTAACTTTTCAATCGGTGTGTGTGTGTGTGTGTGTGTGTGTGTGTGTGTGTGTGTGTGTGTGTGTGTGTGTGTGTGTGTGCAATGGATATAAACAATACAAACTTTATATATATATTATTATTTTGTGTCCGCACATGCTTCTCTTTGTAAGTTAATCTATAATAGAGATATAATATATTTTGGACATGATCTCAAGGTAGCTATATTTTACGCGCCTGTATATATGTATTTATCGATGTAAATGCTTGTTAATATACTTTTATACATAGTTTTAATAGTCGTAATTAATGCATACACTACTGTGTTTAGATAGGCTATAGCAGGTGAACGTCCCTTGATTTTGGCCCTGTCACTCTTTCAACTATGGGGGAGGCACTCGCTTTAGGCAGTTATGCCTTTTGCCTCCCTCAATCACATAGAAAAAAAACAAAAAAATAAAACAAAAAAACACTATACTGCATATATATATATATATATATATATATATATATATATATATATATATATATATATATATATATATATATATTGAATGTACAAACTAGAATTATATTTAAAAGATGCATTTAAGGGGAGGTTTTTAGTGTGTTTCCTAGACCTCCATCAAGCTTGAAATTACACCCCCTTGACTCACTTTCAAGATAAATTTGTACATTTTTCGGTAGAAAAATGTCCCGGCTGAAAGCCGGTTCCTCTTAAATTACAGGCTCGCTATCGCTCGCCAGGATAAAATCGACACCTAAATGGCATGAAAGGTCTTAAAATTGACAGAAATGGGTTGAAAGTCCTTAAAATCGTCAAAAATGGGGCAAACGTCTTAAAATTAGAAAAACAATGGGGCTAAGCATGGGGGAGAAAGGGGTCAAGAAAAAACTCCCTCAAGTGGATATCTCCCCTTAAGCATTACTCCATAAGGACATTGAGAAATATATAATAACTGTGGACAAAGCAACAAGACAAAATTACCCTGAAGATGTCTTGAGAGAATAGACGAAAGCTTGGTGTTCCATTGTTTATTTTTTCCTACGATTTTGACTACATGATTTGGTCACACGTATTTGTGATGCAACTTCCATGTATGTATGTATGTATGTATGTATGTATGTATGTATGTATGTATGTATGTTAATTTATGAATATGTTTGTAAATATATTAATAACAAACCAATGTGTATTATTTATTAAACCGTCTATTGCATATCAACATCAATCATAATGTGTTTTTTTTTTTTATATCAGGTGGTATAAAATGTGGCGTTCATATCCCTCCTTCTTAAGCTGCAAAAACTCGTCTAACTTTAACCAGTACAAAAGTTAAAAAGCCGTCATCGTGCTGAAAGAGTTAATATGACATTCATACATAAGATTAAGGGCAGGAGGGCAGGAAGACATGAATGTAGTGTTCCAGTGGACCAGGGAAAACAACATGCAATTCAATGAGGAAAAATTCCAATTAATACGGTACGGAGATAATAATGGTGTTAAAGAAATTACAAATTACTTAACAGAATCTAACCACATAATAGAACGGAAAGACAGTGTGAAAGACCTTGGGGTATTAATGTCTGAAAATATGGGTTTCAAAGTACATAACCAGGTCAAAGTGGCGGCTGCGAAACGTCTAACGGGTTGGATTCTGCGTACTTTTGAAACACGCGGGGAATTGCCTATGATAACGCTCTTCAAATCTCTAGTGCTACCGCGGCTTGAATACTGTAGCGTATTAACATCCCCATACAAAGCAGGTGAAATAAATGACGTAGAGAGTGTACAAAGAAATTTCACTTCGCATATAAGTTCGATAAAACATCTACACTATTGGGAGCGTTTAAGAGCACTGAATCTGTACTCACTGGAACGTAGAAGAGAACGTTACCTAATAATATACACGTGGAAAATCGCAGAGGGTTTAGTACCAAACCTACATACTCCGATAGTCATGAAATTCAGTGATAGGAGAGGCTGGGAATGCGAAATCCCCGGATGAATAACAGGGGTGCTATGGGCTCTCTGCGAGAGGGCTGGTTATCACACAGAGGCCCACGTCTCTTCAACAAACTCCCACGGCGAGTAAGAGACATGAGGGACATCTCGTTAGACAACTTCAAGAGAGCCCTAGATGTCGAACTGCAAAAAGTGCCAGACGAGCCCATCCTCGCAAGGGAGCGAGCTGTCGCTTCAAACAGTCTACTGCACCAGATCACCACCCATAACGAGGGGCGTCGCGCTCCTTGGTGCCGCTAGAAGAGTGGCGAACACATCAAAAGGTATCAAAAGGTAAGGTATAAGGAGGTTTTTAGTTGATTCCCTAGACTTCCATCAAGCTTAAAATGACTCCCCCTTGACCCCCTTTCAAGATAAATTTGTACATTTTTCGGTAGAAAATTTTCCCGGCCAAAGGCCGGTTCCCCTTGAATTACAGGCTTGCTATCGCTCACCAGGAAAAAATCGACACCTAAATGGCACGAATGGTCTTAAAATTTACAGAAATGGGGCGAGGGTTCTTAAAATCGCCAAACTAATGGGGCAAGCGTCTTTAAATCTCACAAGCAATGGGGCTAAACATGAGGGAGAAAGAGGTTCAGAAAAAAATCCTCCAGGTGGAAATCTCCCCTTAACCCCTTCATTACCGAGCCATCATTTTAACTATATTCTGACTACTATTAGAAGACTTTATTCAGCAATTAACAGGCTTCGAATTATCCCACTTAACCCTTTTTACTACCACAGATCATTCTTAAACAGCACCAAATCGTCTAAATATAGCTAAAATATACTTAGAAAGACGTCGCCGGTACAGAAGGGGTTAAGGGGGTAGTGCTTGGTTTTTGGTCTATATATTTATATATAAAGTAGACGTGCCGTGTCGCCCAAAATCAAAACGGCATACCCAACTCTGCGATGGGTCACCATCATCATAGTCTATTCGCTGTAAGTAGGCGCAACATCATGAACTCTAACCTCTGTAACTCAAAAACTACTAAAGTAATCGATCTAATATTTCTCTCATTTGGGAAGAGTCAGCCAAGGAATAGATTTCTAAATTTACGGCCAATTTGCTCTAGCCCTTTTTTAGTTACAGAGGATAGAGGTCATGATTTCTTGCCTACTGACAGTGAATAGACTAGGCCTATGGGCCTAGCCACTATCACCATTACTATCATCAGCGCTAATTAGTATAATCATCCAGTGCTCTTCATACATAACGACACAAATATTATATTTTACCTGGTGAATACTTTATAATAAATACATTCCGTTAAACAAACATTATACAATAATTTGTATATGAGAAACACTTATTTATGTAATTTATAATAGATACTCTTAAATTATTTTCGTTTTCTGTAATACACCAATACAGAAAACTGATTTAATGGAATAACTATTATAAAAGTAGCCAGTTATAAATTATTTTGACGTGGGGTAGTTCAGGGGTAGGAAGTAAGTTACATTATATATATTTATTATTTATGGACATACAGAGGGCTGTTCTCGGTTTTCCTTAAGGGGGTTGACCTGCTTTTTGTTATGTCTGTCCTTTTCTCTTTTTCTCTGGCTTGTATCCATTCGGCCCCATTCAGCCAACTATTTTAAGACGTTTATCCCCATCTAGGTGTCGATTTCTTCCTGGCGAGCGATAGCGAGCCAGCATTTTATGAAGAAATCCGGCTTCGCCGGAGACATTTTTCTATCGAAAAATGTACAAATTTAGCCTGCTGTCAAATACAAATAAAAAACATGCTGGCTCGCTACCGCTCACCAGTAAAAAAAATTATACCTGGATGGGGATAAACGTCTTAAAACAGTAGGCTGAATGGGGCCAAATGGATACAAGCCAGAGAAAGATAGAAAAGGACAGAACAAAAACAGGTCACCCCCCTTAAGGGAGCCCATCTCGCTTTTGTTCTCTTTCTCTCCCTCTCTCTTTGGCTTGTATCCATTCGGCCTCATTCAGCCTACTGTTTTAAGATGTTTATCCCCATCCAGGCGTTGATTTTATTCTGGCGAGCGGTAGCGAGCCAGCATATTTTTTTTTTTTTTTTTTCTTCAGCAGGCTAAATTTGTACATTTTTCGATAGGAAAATGTCTCCAGCGAAGCCTGATTTCTTCATATAATGCTGGCTGGCTATCGCTCGCCAGGAAGAAATCGACACCTGGATGGGGATAAACGTCTTAAAACAGATGGCTGAATGGGGCCGAATGGATACAAGCCAGGGAAAGAGAGAAAAGGAGAGAAAGATAAAAAAAAAAACGGTGACCCCACTTAACCCTATCAGGACCACCGGTGACGTCCTTTTCAGTTTATTCTGACAACTATTAAATGACTTTATTGAGCTTAGGAAGGACCTCTCACCATTAAAAAGCTACAAACTTACCCTCTCTCACTCACACATACACTCACTCTCTCTCTCACACACACACACTCTCTCTCACTCATACACTTTCACACTTACACACACACACACTCTTCCTCTCTCTCTCACTCACACATACACTCACTCTCTCTCTCTCACACACACACACTCTCTCACTCATACACATTCACACTTACACACACACACACTCTCTCACTCATACACTTTCACACTTACACACACACACATACACACACTCTTCCTCTCTCTCTCACACACATATACACACTCTCTCACACACATACACACACACACACACACTCTGTCACTCATACACTTTCACACATACACACACACTCTTCCTCTCTCTCTCACACACACACACTCTCTCACTCATACACTTTCACACATACACACACACTCTTCCTCTCTCTCTCTCTCTCTCTCACACACACACACTCTCTCACTCATACACTTTCACACTTACACACACACTCTTCCTCTCTCTCTCTCTCTCTCTCACACCCCGGGGGAAGTGGATCGTAATATAATCGATGCATTCAAAGGAATCTAGACATCCATATTAACCCTTTGAGTACCAGCGACGTGGGTTATATTTTAGGCTAGCCATATTTAGACGATTATCATGCAGCTTAGGAAGGATCTGTGGTAGTTAAAAAGGGTTGGTTGAGATAGTTTGCATGTGGTAGTTAAAAAGGGTTGGTTGTTGTTGTTGCTGTTCCCCAGGCTGTCTGGCCGAACAGCCCCAAGGTCCCGAGCAAGGCCAAGGCCATAAACGAGCGCCCCCACAAAACCCTCCCTGCTTACCACTAATAAAGCCCGGGTGACCGAACCCACTCCAAGGCGGGGAGCTGAGGAGGGTGCGGAAACGCCCGGGTTGGTTGAGATAGTTTGCAGCCTGGTTATGGCTAGAGGTCCTTCCTAAGCTGAATAAAATCGTCTAATAGTTGCCAGAATATTAATAGTGCTTGTTTTTTTGGTCTACTTATTCATGTATTTATTGTTTTTTTGGTCTACTTATTCATGTATTTATTTATTTGTTTAGTTTCCTCCCTAGACCTCCATCAAGCTTAAAAAAAAACACCCCCTAGACCCCCCTTTCAAGATATATTTGTACATTTTTCGGTAGAAATATTCGGCCGGTTCCTTAAAAGATTAGACTCGCTATCGCTCGCCAGGAAAACACCTAAACACCTCGACACCTACACGGCACGAAAGGTCTTAATATTGACAAAGTAATGGGTCGAAAGGTCTCAAAATCGCCAACCTAGTGAACGAACGTCTTAAAATCGCAAAACTAACGGGTCTAAACATGAGGGAGAAGGGGGTCCATAAAAAGCGAGTACCCCCCACTTAACCCTTTCACGCTTATGACGCGATTTTGAGCCTATTGGGGATACTTTAAAGCCTTTGTTACCATCAGGGGTATTTAGCAACCTTTAGTTTAGTTACTTCAACCTCTGCAGTTGTCTTATGAGTTAGCTGTGTTGAGCCTATTGGGGATACTTTAAAGCCTTTGTTACCATCAGGGGTATTTAGAAACCTTTAGTTTAGTTACTTCAACCTCTGCAGTTGTCTTTGAGTTAGCTGTGTTGAGCCTATTGGGGATACTTTAAAGCCTTTGTTACCATCAGGGGTATTTAGAAACCTTTAGTTTAGTTACTTCAACCTCTGCAGTTGTCTTTGAGTTAGCTGTGTTGAGCCTATTGGGGATACTTTAAAGCCTTTGTTACCATCAGGGGTATTTAGCAACCTTTAGTTTAGTTACTTCAACCTCTGCAGTTGTCTTTGAGTTAGCTGTGTTGAGCCTATTGGGGATACTTTAAAGCCTTTGTTACCATCAGGGGTATTTAGAAACCTTTAGTTTAGTTACTTCAACCTCTGCAGTTGTCTTTGAGTTAGCTGTGTTGAGCCTATTGGGGATACTTTAAAGCCTTTGTTACCATCAGGGGTATTTAGAAACCTTTAGTTTAGTTACTTCAACCTCTGCAGTTGTCTTTGAGTTAGCTGTGTTGAGCCTATTGGGGATACTTTAAAGCCTTTGTTACCATCAGGGGTATTTAGAAACCTTTAGTTTAGTTACTTCAACCTCTGCAGTTGTCTTTGAGTTAGCTGTGTTGAGCCTATTGGGGATACTTTAAAGCCTTTGTTACCATCAGGGGTATTTAGAAACCTTTAGTTTAGTTACTTCAACCTCTGCAGTTGTCTTTGAGTTAGCTGTGTTGAGCCTATTGGGGATACTTTAAAGCCTTTGTTACCACCAGGGGTATTTAGAAACCTTTAGTTTAGTTACTTCAACCTCTGCAGTTGTCTTTGAGTTAGCTGTGGGCAGAAAACTAATTTTGGAGAGGTAATTATTAGAGTGAGAGAACTCTATTTCTTATTGCTAATCTGGCAACCTCTGCGTCATAAATGCGTGAAAGAGTTAATCTTCTGTACCATGTACTGTACATTATATTATACCGTATAGCGGGAGAGAGAGGCGTTTTACCGTCAGTCGTGTTCCAGTTGTTGGACAGGTAAGTTGTCGTCGTCTCGTCCTCCTCTACTTGTACTACATAGCCAACTACAACACCAACATTCAATAACTACAACATTCAGCAACACCAACATTCAATAACTACGACATTCAACAACAACAACACCAACATTCAATAACTACAATATTCAACAACACCAACATTCAATAACTACAACATTCAACAACAACAACACCAACATTCAATATCTACAACATTCAACAACAACAACATTCAATAACTACAACATTCAACAACAACAACACCAACATTCAATAACTACAACAACTACAACACCAACATTCAATAACTACAACAACTACAGCATTAACTACAACACCAACATTCAATAACTACAACAACTACAGCATTAACTACAACACCAACATTCAATAACTACAACAACTACAGCATTAACTACAACACCAACATTCTACAACAACAACATTAACTACAACAAATACAACATTAACTAGAAAAACATAAACTACAGCAACAAAATCAACAACAACACCAACAACACCAACAACAACAACAACAACAACAACAACTACTACTACTACTGTAACACCATTCAGTAAGGTTATTATAACCCTTTCGACACCTACAGTAAGTGGCACGAAAGGTCTTAAGGGGAGGTTTTTAGTGTGTTTCCTAGACTTCCATCAAGCTTGAAATTACAACCCCTTGACCCCCTTTTAAGATAAATTTGTACATTTTTCGGCAGAAAAATGTCCCGGCCGAAGGCCGATTCCTCTTAAATTGCAGGCTCGCTTTCGCTCGCCAGGAAAAAATCGACACCTAAATGGGACGAAAGGTCTTAAAAGTTACATAAATTGGGTGAAAGTTCTTGAAATC
>CM064556.1:11643408-11715908 GCA_032716605.1 Paralithodes platypus
CCCCCACCCCCCTCCCCCACCCCCCTCCCGCCAATATGAGGTGATACTGTACGGTCGCGCGCTAATAATTCATGTCCCAGCTGTCATTACGTTTGGCTTGCTCTGTGCTGTATTAATGTCTGTCAGATGTTGAATAGGGTGGGTTAGTGTAGGGACATGTTTCTATATTTCACTCGATATGAAGAAATGAGGCTTAGATATTGCTGATACCAATTATTGATCAAAACATACTTGGTGCCGAGACATGACTTATTAGCGCGACTGTACCTATATATTTATCCCCCCCGTACAGACATCCTGGGTCGTCCGTGGTGCCAGACGAGAGGCCTGACCAACGACTCCGAGTACCGGGACTACTTCAAAACCCTGGACTATCACTGTGAAGACCTGGTCAGTTTCTAACAGTTACAGTCGTGGTCATTAATTCTGATACAGTCTGAAGCCTCGAACTCATTAAGGGGGGATTTCCACCTGGGGAGTTTTTTTCTGGGCCCCCCTTCTCCCTCATGTTTAGCCCCATTCCTTTTCAGATTTTAAGACGTTTGCCCCATTAGTTTGGCACTTTTCTGAACGTTCGCCCCATTTCTGTCAATTTTAAGACCTTTCGTGCCATTTAGGTGTCGATTTTATCCTGGCGAGCGATAGCGAGCCTGTAATTTAAGAGGAACCGGCTTTCAGCCGGGAAATTTTTCTACCGAAAAATGTACAAATTTATCTTGAAAGGGGCTCAAGGGGGTGTAATCTTAAGCTTGAAGGATATCTAGGGAACAAACTAAAAACCTCCCCTTAACCCATCCAATCCCAGCGACGTATACAGTATATCCATCAGTAATGTACTCTCCTTGTAACTGCCTGTACAACCCTGTACCAGTTACCACGACCTTTTGAGCTCTGCTCCCGTGTTGGCAACACTTCTCAGCTTATATGAGACCCACTGAAGGGTGACAAGAGCCAGTGTTGCCTCATCTTTGGAGGTGGATAGGTGGCCTCTCCTGCCATTTTTGCCACATTGCTTGGGACTGCTGGGGACTTTTATTACTGTATCCTACGGTACAGTACCGGTTAAGGGGAGATCTCCACTTGAGGGATTTTTTTCTGGACCCCTTTCTCCCTCATGTTTAGCCACATTACTTTTGATATTATAAAACGTTTGCCCCATTAGTTTAGCGATTTTAAGAACTTTCACCCCATATTAAGACATTTCGTGCAATTCAGGTGTCGATTTTATCCTGGCGAGCGATAGCGAGCCTGTAATTTAAGAGGAACCGGCCTTCGGCCGGGAAATTTTTCTACCGAAAAATGTACAAATTTATCTTGAAAGGGACTCAAGGGGGTGTAATTTTAAGCTTGATGGTGGTCTAGGGAACAAACTAAATACCTCCCCTTAAGCAAACCCCCGAAATGCAAATATCTGGTAATAAGGAGATTCAATTAAGCTTTACAATGATACAGACACCATTAAGGGGAGGTTTTTAGTGTGTTTCCTAGACTTCCATCAAGCTTGAAATTACACCCCCTTGACCCCCTTTCAAGATAATTTTGTGCATTTTTCGGTAGAAAAATGTCCCGGCCAGCCGAAGGGCGCTTCCTCTTAAATTACAGGCTCGCTATCGCTCGCCAGGATAAAATCGACACCTGAATGGCACGAAAGGTCTTAATATGGGGTGAAAGTTCTTAAAATCGCTAAATTAATGGGGCGAACGTTTTATAATATCAAAAGCAATGGGGCTAAACATGGGGGAGAAAGGGGTCAAGAAAAATAACCTAAACCTAAACCTCTGAGGATGGATGACGCACTTCTGTTCTGTTTTCTGGCTACTGTTAGACAACTTTATTCAGATTAGGAAGGGTATTATGAAAGTCAGGGGGCTGATTGAAATAGTCTGTATCCATTAAATTCCCACAGATCATTCCTAAGCTGTATACAATCGTCTAATGATGGCGACAAAAAACTGCTCAAGCCCGTCATATCCTCAAGGAGCTACCGAGGTAAAGACTTATATTCCTGACTGTACTTTATGTCCCCAGCGAGGGTATGGCGGCAGGCGGAACATGGACGGGTTGAAGAAGGCCTGCTACGACCCGCCCTTTGCTGTGAGGACCGTCAACTGTACCGTCCTCTCCTTCGGGATCAATAACGAGTGGGACTTTGAGGACGACATAGCGGCCACCGGATGTAAGGTCAGTTCAATAATAATAACAATAGTAATAATAGTATTATGTTAGGAAGTTGGCCAAGGCATCCACACAGCCTCAGAAGGGACCAGCGAGGCACACGTTTCCTGGCCTAATGACCATGAGGATAACCAAATCCCCTACAGTCACCTCCCCCACAAGCCCTCTTCGTCAGCACCCCTTTCCGACCCTCTAGTGAAGCACATCCTCAATATTCCTTCTCTTTGTCTGGAAGTTCCTGGAAGGGGACAGAGCCTCTTCAATTCTATTTTATTATTTTTGTTTTCTTGGGGGTGGCCGACTCAAGACAGAGCAAGAACAGGGAAACACAAAAACAACATAAAACAACGAACAAACACAGATTCACACACATCTACTGTAGGTCACCCAGGAGAAAACCCAGAGACCAGGGATCACCAAGGTCCCTCCAGCACTCCCCCGGCCCCCGACCACCCTCAATGTATTTCCATGTCTAAGATCACGGAGAGGAACATGAAGGCAACTGTACGACCGAACACCATAGTCTTTAGCCCACTCATAAGAATTCGTGTATCCCCTGTGTTATTCTGTATTCTGTTATTCTGTACGCTTTCCCACTGGCTGGGGATAGAGCACTACAGCTGATGACGTCGAGGAATGCCACCCCTCGCTCGGTCTTGATTGGCCTAAACTGGCAGCTGATAGATAGTACACACAAGGATCAGCAATATTCCAGGATCAGGATTATAAATCGAAGAATCGAGGACCAGAACTAATGAGGCTAACTGTACAGTTGTCCACATAACTTCTGCTTTTCGTTGTGATCTTATGCATGAAAGTAAAATAGTATTAATGAATTGCGAGAGTAGTTTCTTTTAACCATCAGTTGACTAATCAGATAAGTTAAGGGGAGGTATTTAGTTTGTTCCCTAGACCTCCATCAAGCTTAAAATTACACCCCCTTGAGTCCCTTTCAAGATAAATTTGTACATTTTTCGGTAGAAAAATGTCCCGGCCGAAGGCCGGTTACTCTTAAATTACAGGCTCGCTATCGCTCGCCAGGATAAAATTGACACCTGAATAGCACGAAAGGTCTTAATATGGGGTGAAAGTTCTTAAAATCGCAAAACTAATGGGGCAAACGTTTTATAATATCAAAAGCAATGGGGCTAAACATGAGGGAGAAAGGGGTCAAGAAAAAAATCCCTCAAGTGGAGATCTCCCCTTAACCAATGCATAAGAATACTACACTCGTAATCTAATCATGCGTATTATATTTCTATGCCTAAGATCACGGGGAGGAACATAACTTATGTGCCGACTGTACATTTACACCCGCGTTACTCAACACCCAGCAGACATGACAATTTACCGTATATGAGAACAATAATATATATACAGTATATATATATATATATACTGTATATATATTATTGTTCTCATATACTGTAAATTGCCATGTCCCCGTCGACATTGCTCAAGGTTTACGAATATGTTGTAGCAAAATGTGTTGTTAACTTCTGGAGGATCATACTGCGTTTTGACAGTTAATCTGGCTATCATTAGACGATTTGGTAAGGCTTAGGATGCATCTGGGGGATTTTAAAAGGTAAAGACTGTCTCAATTAACCCTCTGACTTCCTTATACCTTTCCTTATCTAAATAGAATCGTCTAATGCTCGCCACACTAAACTGCTAAAACGCGTCACAATCCTCGAGGGGTTAATTATGTGAAATGGGACGTCAAAATGATGCAGAGACATATGTAGGTTCATATATTTTTTCCCTGGACTATTTAAGGGGAGATATCCACCTGGAGGATTTTTTTTTTCTGGACCCCTTTCTCCCTCATGTTTAGCCCCGTTGCTTTTGAGATTTTAAGACGTTCGCCCCATTAGTTTGACGATTTTAAGAACCCGCGCCCCATTTAAGTCAATTTTAAGACCATTCGTGCCATTTAGGTGTCGATTTTTTCCTGGCGAGCGTAGCGAGCCTGTAATTTAAGAGGAATCGGCCTTCGGCCGGGACATTTTTCTACCGAAAAATGTACAAATTTATCTTGAAAGGGGGTCTAGGGTGAGTAATTTTAAGTTTGATGGAGGTCTAGGGAATCAACTAAAAACCTCCCCTTAACCAACACAACAAGTGGAAAAGTGGAAAAGTGGAAAGGCGTTGAATTTTCCACCAGGTGAGAAGAAATGTGAACTTTGTAATTTACCGTCAGTTGAAAATAAACAGAGTCTAGTGGCAGGTAAGGCGTGATTAATTTAGGCAACAGTACTCCGTTGTATTCGTAACGGGTGTGGTGTCTGTTCAGTCACACCGTTATAATACACCGTTATAATTATACGGTCACTTGCGTCTAGTACCGGTACTAGACGCAGGTGACCGTGGTAGTTTCATACACGCATCATGAGTCTTCTCTATCAGAAACATTGAGAGAGAGAGAGAGTGAGAGATTGCATTAGTATTATTATTTCAGGTACACGCGTTCGATCCCACGATGCGATGGTCGGATCACCGGCGCTCCGAGAACGTGTACTTCTACCAGCTGGGTATAGGAGAGGTACAGGGGGTCAGGAACATTGGTATGAACACGGATATTGGTCATTATAAGGTGAGTAAAGAGTCGGCCACCCTCCAAAAAAAAAAAAAAAAAACGGGAAAAGTGGTGGATAAGGTAATTCTGAGAGAGAGAGAGAGAGAGAGAGAGAGAGAGAGAGAGAGAGAGAGAGAGAGAGAGAGAGAGAGAGAGAGAGAGCACGTGTACTTCTACCAGCTGGGCATAGGGGAGGTGGAGGGGGTCAGGAAGATTGGTATGAACACGGATATTGGTCATTATAAGGTGAGTGTGTGTGTGTGTGTGTGTGTGTGAGAGAGAGAGTGAGTGAGTGTGTGTGTGTATGTCAGTGTGTGTGTGTGTGTTAAACGAACCCTATAAGCATAATGCTGATATAACGGTGAATATAACCAGAAGGTAGAGAGAGGTATACTAGCATAACTGTATATTATATGGAGAGAACAAATGGGGCTGTTCACCTCATAAATACACTTTGTTCACCTCATAAATACACTTTGTTCACTTTGTTCACCTCATAAATACACTTTGTTCACCTCATAAATACACTTTGTTCACTTTGTTCACCTCATAAATACACTTTGTTCGCTTTGTGCACCTCATAAATACACTTTGTTCGCTTTGTTCACCTCATAAATACACTTTGTTCACCTCATAAATACACTTTGTTCACCTCATAAATACACTTTGTTCACTTTGTTCACCTCATAAATACACTTTGTTCACTTTGTTCACCTCATAAATACACTTTGTTCGCTTTGTTCACCTCATAAATACACTTTGTTCGCTTTGTTCACCTCATAAATACACTTTGTTCACTTTGTTCACCTCATAAATACACTTTGTTCACCTCATAAATACACTTTGTTCACCTCATAAATACACTTTGTTCACTTTGTTCACCTCATAAATACACTTTGTTCACTTCCTTCCTACTTAAGGGGGGTGACCTGTTTTTGTTCTCTCCTTTTCTATCTTTCTCTGGCTTGTATCCATTTGGCCCCATTCAGCCTACTGTTTTAAGACGTTTATCCCCATCCAGGTGTCAATTTCTTACTGATGAGCGGTAGCGAGCCAGTATATTTTTATTTTTTGTTTGACAGCAGGCTAAATTTGTAAATTTTTCGATAGAAAAATGTCTCTGGCGAAGCCGGATTTCTTCATATAATGCTGGCTCGCTTTCGCTCGCCAGGAAGAAATCGACACCTAGATGGGGATAAACGTCTTAAAATAGTTGGCTGAATGGGGCCGAATGGATACAAGCCAGAGAAAGAGAGAAAAGAACAGAAATAACAAAAAGCAGGTCACCTCCCTTAAGGAGAGAGGGTCTGTTTGTTTGTTCTATTAAGGGGAGGTATTTAGTTTGTTCCCTAGACCTCCATCAACCTTAAAATTACACCCCCTCGACCCCCTTTCAAGATATATTTGTACATTTTTCGGTAGAAAAATGTCCCGGCCGAAGGCCGATTCCTCTTATATTACAGGCTCGCTATCGCTCGCCAGGATAAAATAGACACCTGAATTGCACGAAAGGTCTTAATATGGGGTGAAAGTTCTTAAAATCGCTAAACTAATGGGGCAAACGTTTTATAATATCAAAAACAATGGGGCTAAACATGAGGGAGAAAGGGGTCCAGAAAAAAATCCCTCAAGTGGAGATCTCCCCCTTAATTATTCATATAGTAATTTTGTTCCCCATTGGGGGGTTTGTAATGTTAGGTTAAGGGGGGGGCTGGTCCCCACTCGAGGGATTGTTTTCTGGACCCCTTTCTCCCTCATGTTTAGCCCCATTGCTTTTGATATTATAAAATTTTGCCCCATTAGTTTAGCGATTTTAAGAACTTTCACCCCATATTAAGACCTTTCGTGCAATTCAGGTGTCTATTTTATCCTGGCGAGCGATAGCGAGCCTGTAATTTAAGAGGAATCGGCCTTCGGCCGGGACATTTTTCTACCGAAAAATGTACAAATTTATCTTGAAAGGGACTCGAGGGGGTGTAATTTTAAGGTTGATGGAGGTCTAGGGAACAAACTAAATACCTCCCCTTAAGAACAGGGTGTTCCTTAGTTATCTCAGCAGACATGAGGTGGACCACTCACGTTAACAGCATCAGAGCAAAGGTTAAGGGGAGATTTCCACCTGGAGGATTTTTTTCGGGACACCTTTCTCCCCCATGTTTAGCCCCATTGTTTATGAGATTTTAAGACGTTCGCCCCATTCATTTGGCGATTTTAAGAACCCTCGCCCCATTTCTGTCAATTTTAAGACCATTCGTGACATTTAGGTGTTGATTTTTCCTGGCGAGCGATAGCGAGCCTGTAATTTAAGGGGAACCGGCCTTCGGCCGGGACATTTTTCTACCGAAAAATGTACAAATTTATCTTGAAACGGGGTCTAGGGGGAGTAAATTTAAGCTTGATTGAAGTCTAGGGAATCAACTAAAAACCTCCCCTTAATAGGGCCCTGAGTTTCCTGGGCAGGAATCTCACAAAAACTGTAACGCAAGCATCAGCATTCTAGCTTTCAAAACACTTGTTCGGCCACACTTGGAGTACTGCGACACCGCCTGGGATCCACACACTCACAAGAACATAAATACGCTAAAGGCCAAAACAAATCTGCAAGATGGATCAGACGGGGTTACAGACACACTAACATCTGTCACTTTGTTCAAACAAGACATTAGACTAGATCCCCTTGCAACAAGAAGACAACTACACAGACAACAGATGCTACATACAATCACTAACAACTTGGCAGACATAGACAAAGAGATATATATTTACACCCTACAAGTATACGGTTTACGAGACGCAGCTACAACCTAAAATACCACACCTATCAGGCAAGCACGGACGTCTTTAGACAATCATTTTTTCCAGCAGCATCCAAGAGTGGAATCACCTCCCAT
The DNA here is from genome assembly GCA_032716605.1 of Paralithodes platypus. NCBI lineage: Eukaryota > Metazoa > Arthropoda > Malacostraca > Decapoda > Lithodidae > Paralithodes > Paralithodes platypus. The sequence continues at coordinate 11,651,053 of CM064556.1, forward strand.
TTCATGTGGCTAATAGTCCCACTCTTGATTCTTTTAGAACTAGGATCACCAGACATAATATCCCTAATTCTGATCCTGTCCCCAACCACTAGTCCCCATGCGCATCCCCCACACACATTTGCCAGTAGCTGTACAGTCGCGCTAATAAGTGATTCTCGGCACCAAGTATGTTTTGATCAATAATTGGTATCAGCAATATCTAAGCTTCATTTCTTCATATCGAGTGAAATATATAAACATGTTCCTACACTTACCCACCCTATTCAACATCTGACATACATTAATACAGCACAGAGCAAGCCAAACGTAATGACAGCTGGGACATGACTTATTAGCGCGACTGTACATAACAACCCCCTCTATTCAAATCCTCCTCATCTCACCAAAATCGTCCGCAGGTGGATCGGTACGAGAACATCCTGGACCGCCTGGGGTTGACAGATGCCACCATAGACTACCTGAAGATGGATGTGGAGCTGAGCGAGTTGGAGTTCCTGCGGGATGTGCTGCGGAACTCGCCCAACCTTCTGCGGAACGTCAGGCAGATCGGCATGGAGATACACCACGGCAGGAATGGTTAGTTAACTCCCTCAGACATATTAACTTACGAAAGTTAGGGGTTGCCCGCGCGCCCGGTATTCCCGTCACAACACTCTTTTTCACACTGAGGGGCCGTTAGAAATTGGAGGAATTTGGGGTTGCCAGCAACCGACAGATTCTGATCTAACTTAACTAACTTACTATGCTCAATATGACGCAAATCGCGTCATTAACTTATTTCTGAGTGATTTCAATAAGTTCATATGACACGATCGCGTCACATTATGTCAGAGAGGGTAATAGGACATCAGAGGCTATCAAACCTTCTGGATTATTAAGCCAGCACACTGTAAGTCAAGAATAGCGTCAGGACTAGAGCCCCTTTTCGAGAACTCCAGTCCCTTGATGTAACCGATCGAACAATTTGCGTCAGAACATGTGTGTTTGCGGTCTTGGTGTGTCTCAACCCTAAGGCATAAATCCTGGCCCAATAATGAAATGGATGTGAGTGGTACTGAATGTGATATGAAGAGGTAGATTCCAAGATAGATTAATTAAGGGGAGACTGACCTTTTGTTTGGTCTATTAATTCATTTATTCATATAATTTTTTTTTTTAGTTTCCTCCCTAGACCTCCATCAAGCTTAGAAAAACACCCCTAGACTCCCTTTCAAGATCAATTTCTACATATTTATGTAGTGTCCCGGCCGAAGGCCGATTCCTTCTAAAATTACAGGCTCGCTATCGCTCGCCAGGAAAAAACCGACACCTAAATGGCACGAAAGGTTTAAATTTTGACAAAGAAATGGGGCGAAAGGCATGAAAATCGCCAAACAAACGGAACGAACGTCATAAAATCTTAAAACAAATATGCTAAACACGAGGGAGAAAGGGGTCCAGAAAAAGCGAGTATTACCCCCTTAATAGATAGGCAAATGACAGGTAAATGTAGCTGAAAAAGAAAAAAACGAAAAAAAAAAAAAAAAAAAACAATAATAATAATAATACGTCACCGGTACTGAAAGGGTTAGGCCTACATATTATCCCCTACACAGTACCCGTGACGTCCTTTTCATTATACTTTGGCAACTATTAGACGATTTTATTCAGCTTAGGAAAGACCTCTAGCAATACTAAGGCTTCCAACTATCTCAACTAAAAATAAACTATCTAAACTAACATTACAAGGGTTCTCTCTCTCTCTCTTTCTCTCATATTTAATTCATTATTTAGGATTATTCTTTAGTTTCCTCGTTAGACCTTCATCAATCTTTAAAAAAAACACCCCCTAGACCCCCTTTCAAGATAAATGTGTATCTAAACTAACCCTTTTAACTACTGCAGATCCTTCCTAAGCTGCATAATATCGTCTATAAATAGCTAGCATAAATGATAACACACGTCGTCGCTGGTACCCAAAGGGATATATATAAATTCTCGCCCCTGTGTTCCAGGTGAGGGAGTGTTGGGAGAGGAGCCGATCGCGGGAGCCCTGAGCCCCACCAGCACCTTCCCTCTCTTCTGGCAACACTTCCAGGAGTTACGGTGCCTAGGATTCCAACGCGCCCATATCCGCCGTAACACTCCCTGGCATGAAGTGTTGTGGATCCAAAGACCTTAGCAGAGATCTCGTAAACTTCGTTTAAATAACAGATATAATAATATTCATAATTGTTATGCCAAGGATTGGGCAAGCCACCCTCGACACTCAGCCACCTGCACCTGCCGGAGATTACCATGGTACCTATACCACCACTAACAGACTTCAGACGATGGGTACCCCTCATAACCCTGGCCAGACACCTCAACAACTCCACCATACCAATACCATGCCCTGACAGGTGAAAGACACTCCAAGGGCGACCCCATACAGCCACGCTTCCTTCGGGTACCCACACCCCAAGTTTTCCCCTGCACCATCCAGAGTCAGCCCGGGCCGTGCCGCACCTCTTCCTGTTGTTACACTTAGTTACACTTAGTTGTATTCCGTCCGTTAGTGACACAGTTGAGCTGGGGCTCCACTGCGACCAGGCAGCTCCCTTTCTTCCACTCTCCATTCCAGAAGTCGGTTGGAGTTGGTGCTGGGGTATCCTGGTGTTGGTGGCCGGTCCGGTATTTTGGCCAGCCACATGTCCAAGTGTTTCTTGAAGGTGTCTGGAGACACCCCGGTTATGTTCCTGAGAGGGGCTGGTATACAGTTGAACAGTCTGGTTCCATTGTATGTAAAGCTGTGATGGATCAGGGATTTGATTTTTTGTGTTGATCCCGGCGTAGTCCTCACATCGCCTCCCTCGCCTTTGGTGCTGAGTCTCTTGGATGTTTGGGTTTGGTACCTTTTTTTCCAAAATCTTCCAGACGTAGATGATGATGTATCTCTCCCTACGTCTTTGAAGTGAGTACAGCTGCAGCTCCTTAAGTCTCTCCCAGTAGTTAAAGTGTTGAAACCCATGGATTTTACTGGTGAATGTCCTCTGGGTGGCTTCAATTTCTGTTATTTCTCCTACTTTTTGGGGAGACCAGAGCTGGGAGCAGTACTCCAGTCGTGGTAGGACCAGTGACTTCCACAATGTTAGCATACACCTCTCATTTCTTGTGTGGAAGGTTCTCAGGATCCAGCCTGCTATTTGTTTTGCTGTTGTTGTGGCTTTGGTAATATGCTGGGAAAAAGTGGCGTCACTGCTCATATTTACTCCCAAGTCCTTCACTGTGTCCTTGGCGGTAATTTCTTGCTGTCCGCTTTTGTAGTTGGTGTCGTTTTGTAGTGCTCTCTTGTTCCCGTACCTTAGAAGCTCGAACTTGTCTCCGTTTAGGGCCATGTTGTTTTCTTCTGCCCACTTCAGGATTTTGTCCAAGTCTTGTTGTAGTAGCTGAGCATCATGTTGTGAGGTGATTTTCTTCATGAGTCTGGTGTCGTCTGCAAACGATGTGGCTGTTGAGTGTTCCAGGTCCCTGTCGATGTCTCCTATCATGATGAGGAATAGGAGAGGTCCCAGTACTGATCCTTGTGGTACTCCGCTGATGACCCCACCTGCTTCTGATAGGCTTCCTTGAACCGTGACTCTTTGTTTTCTGTTGGTGATGAAGCTATGGAGCCATCTTCCAAGGTCTCCCCCTATTCCCAGTGATTTGAGTTTATGTAGAAGGATCCCATGGTCCACCTTGTCAAAAGCTTTGGCGAAATCTAGATATATGACGTCTACATTTTCTCCGTCTTGAATATCCTGTAGGATTTTGTCGTAGTGTGATAGTAGTTGTGAGAGGCAGGAGCGGCCTTTTCTAAAGCCATGTTGCCCCTCGTTGAACGCCTCATTATCTTCCAGGAAGCTGACCATCTTAGCTCTTATTGTTCTTTCTATGATTTTAATAAGGTGTGACGTCAGCACCACTGGTCTGTAATTTTTGGCTATGCCTTTACTACCCCCTTTGTGTATTGGTGTGACATTACCTTCTTTTAGGGATTGTGGTACATATCCAGTTTGGAGGGACTTGCTCCACAGCAGTTTTAGAGGCAGGGCTAGCTGATGTTTGCAGTTTTTTAGCAGTTGGGCATGAAAGCCGTCTGGTCCTGCTGCAGAGTTTGGTCCAATCTTGTCGATGGCTGCTATTATGTCCTCTGTTGATACTGTTACCGAGGAGAGTTGATGTGGTGTCTCTGGAGCGTTGCCAAAGAAAGTCGTTGCATTCTCGATTTTCTTGTCTTCATTTGGCGGGCTGAAGACACTTTCATACTGCTGTTTGAGTATCTTGGCCATTTCGGTTGGGTCACTCTCAAGTTCGCCCGTAGGTTTTGCAAGTGGTCCTATTGTTGTGGTGTTCCTGAGTCTCCTTTTTGCATATGCATAGAAGAATTTGCTATTTACTCGTATGTTTGCAACTGCTTGTAGTTCTTCGCGTGTTCTTTGCTCTTGGTGTGACTGGATTTTACGTTCCACTTCATCAAGCTCTTCTTGTAGTTTGGTGATATTGTGCGCATAGCTGGTCTTCCTTTGCTTGGCTCTCAAGTACGTCCTTTTCTTCATTAGTATTTTTCTATCTCTGGGAATCTGCTTGATCTGCTTCCTGCTTGATTTGGGTGGTATGGTGTTTTTACAGGTCTCCAGGCATTGTTGCTGGAGGATACTGAGAGTTTCGTCGACGTTTTTATCTTCGAATAGTGCCCTCCAATCAGTTCCTGCCAGTTCTGCTCTCAGTCTGTCCCAGTTGTATCTCTTAACCTTGTCTCACACCACACCAACCAAGCGCAGCGCGGTCCGTTTGGACCACACAATGCTAGGGTCTCCCCTTGGCCCATTTTCTTACATACAGAACGGATCCAACATTCACGAGTCCCCCCGAGAAATAGAGCATCACCCCTTCATAATAAAAACAAAACAAGCTCCCGCGGACTACTTTGCCACCGAAGAAGCAGTACTACGGTTCCGCGCCACCGGAAGTGACGTCACCCACACAGGCTGACCTGGGGTTGGCCAGCTACCAGGTCATCTCAACCAACCAGAGCGACCAGATGCCGCCGCCACCTCGCATACCTGCTGATTGGTCCTGGGATGGGATACGGAAACAAATCCTGAGGGTCCTACCACTACTCTCCCTCCTACACCCGTCGCCGGAGCAACTGGGGCTTATGTCAGCAGTATAAAAGGCCAAGGTCGCCCTTTTTCCATGCAGCCAAAAAGGGCCAGGGAGTACCTAAAAAGTGAATAGGTGCTCAGACCAGGTTAGGGAAAGTATCTCACCTTCCCTCCTGAGTCTGAGTGTTCTAATACCTCTCTAGGTGCTCCAATGCCCAAAGTCTCAGTGTGGTAGGAATTGTTAGTCATGAGTATTCAATATCTCCTGGTACCTCTGTCAGGTTCACTGCAGAAGGTACTGCTAGTGGACGTAAGGAGTATTCTAATATCTCCGAGTATCTTTATCGGCCTCACTGCAGAAGTTACTGTTATATATATATAGATATATATCCGTGGTCTGTCTATCAGTCCCTCTCTAATGTAACTTTAGAATCAACAGGTGCCTTTTTATTACCCCCTTGAAGCTCTCACGCGTTTTAGCAGTATATTTTGGCCATCATTAGACGATTGTATGCAGCTTAGGAAGGATCTGTGGGTATTAAAAGGGTAAAGACTATCTCAATCAACCCTCTGACTTCCATATACCCTTCCTAATCTGAATAAAATCGTCTAATAATTACCAGAACTCAGAAAAGAAATGCGTATTGGAGCTTGAAAGGGTTAAAACTCTCAACACGCTACCAATTACGTATATCGTCACTCAGCCGCCTAACCTCTGCCTAACCTCTATCTAACCTCTACCTAACCTCTGCCTAACCTCTACCTAACCTCTACTAACCTCTGCCTAACCTCTATCTAACCTCTCCCTAACCTCTGCCTAACCACTCCCTAACCTCTACCTAACCTTTATCTAACCTCTACCTAACCTCTATCTAACCTCTACCTAACCTCTGCCTAACCACTCCCTAACCTCTGTCTAACCTCTATCTAACCTCTGCCTAACCTCTACCTAACCTCTGCCTAACCTCTACCTAACTACTTCCTACCTATAGATGACTAGCTCTGCCTCACACACACACACACACACCATATTAAATTCTAACTGGTGTTTGCCCCATACATTCTTGCCACACCCACGAACACTATTACGATTATTCAATATATCATCTTTGTATATTTCTCTGTACGTCGTGTATTATTAGTTGTCTGTCATTATTCTTAATTATTCTTGATATACAGTAGGTAATGCAAATAAACCTGATTACGTGTTGTTGTTGTTGTTGTTCCCCAAGCTGCCTGGCCGAACAGCCCCAAGGCCCCGAGCAAGGCCAAGGCCATAACCGAGCGCCCCCACAGACCCCCCCCCCCCCCCCCCCCCCCCACCCGCCGTCCACAATAAAGCCTGGGTGACCGAAGCCACTCCATGGCGGGGAGCTGAGGAGGGTGCGGAAACGCCCGGGAAACCAAAGCCCCATCCAGGACCCTGTGCCCCTCAGCAATTATGAAGAGAAAGTTGAGGAGCAAAGGAAAAATGTGACGCTTTGGCTTCCAATCTTGGTAGATTGGGAGGTCAATCCACGGAAAAGACGCCGTCACTTAAGATCTATAAAACATATAAGTAAAAGGAACAGTCAGAGTAAGCTATGGGTATGGCAGAGATCGCTCAGTTCTCACTCTGATAGACCAGCCCATCACCACATGACTAGAACCCAATCCTCTCAGCATCAGCTAGGAAAGGCCCTAGAAAGCCGCCTTTGGCGGGGGGATAGCTCCCCTATTTCAACCCCTTTCGGGGTTGGGCACCCGCTGATTACGTGTTCATTTATTTCATAAATTTCATTTTAGTAAGCGTTGTTTCCACATAACGATTTTGATAATTTAATTTGACTTTATATTGTCCTTGTCCCAATTTTGGTTTGTTTAGTTTGCAAGTTTTACATTTTAATTGCACTCTACTACGTTAGAATATCCCTTGAGGTTAGCCCCCTATATATATATATATATAAAACATATGATTTGGGTACTATGCTATGACTGTTGTTCAGTTGTACATTACATATTGCTTCACTATCTTCTTCCCATCTATAATAAATGTGTAAACCTGACTCGACTATTCACTCCAATACCTCTCCCTAGCATAGTAGAAACTGACATCCACACGGTGTAGTTCATGCAGCCCTAAAGAACCTCCTCATCTTTAAAAAGGGCTGATATCTGAATAATAAAAAATAATATTAATAATAATAATAATAATAATAATAATAATAATAATAATAATGTTTAGATTAATTATATAGCGCCATTTCTCTAACCCTTAGCATAGATCTCGTTTCATAAATTTCGTTTCAGCAAAGATATAGGCAATTACTGGTTTGGTGACGGAGGGTTTAGATATGGGGAATAGGCTACCAAGCGACATTGGAAGATCAGGAACGATAGAGAGCTTTATCTTATAGCTTGATGGAAGTCAACGATTTATGCATATACTGTAGATATTTTTAAAGTTACTCACAGATACTCACAGATACTCACAGATACTCACAGATGTTCCTCTGGAAGGCCTGTGGCTCCAGTTCAGTAGCCTGGTCACTAATTGGACCTTGAATAACAACAAATCTAATGTTGAATGTGTTTAATGTTGAATGTGTTTAATGTTGAATGTGTTTAATGTTGAATGTGTTTAATGTTGAATGTGTTTAATGTTGAATGTGTTTAATGATACCTTCGTTTTGAAGGAATAATTATTATTTCTGAAGCCTCTGGAGCCACACTAGTGTCCTGAAAGAGCCGCATGCGGCTCCTGAGCCGCAGGTTGCCGACCCCTGAGTTAGGCTATTTTAAGACCTTTCGCCCCATTTCTTTGTCAATATTTGTTTCCGGCGAGCAATATACCGGACATTATAACACCCGGAAGTCAAAGTTACCCGCTAATCGCAAGTTTTTCCCGGTAGGTTTGACGGTAAGTGGATAAAAACGGCCACACTCTTAAACGGCCACAACTAAAACGGCCGCACTCTTAAACGGCCACAACCAAAACGGCCACACTCTTAAGGGGGGATGATTCACTTTTTGGTCGATTTTTGCATTTCTTCATTATTTTTCTAGTTTCCTCCCTAGACCTCCATCAAATTAAAAAAAACAAACATCCATTAGCTCCCCCTTCTAGATTAATGTGTACATTTTTCGGTAAAAAATGTACCTGGCGAAGGCCGGTTCTTCCAACATGACAGGCAATAATAATCAGTTTACTTAGAGCCGGCAGCCAATGAGACTGAAAATACACAATTCCTTAACCGAATTAATCTTAAGTAGTCAACATATTGACTCTGGCTGCCACAAGAGAGCCGACACCCCCCCAGAAGGGGTAGGATGTGGGCAGGGAAGCAAGTGTCCGTTTGGGAGTGTGGCCTTATGTGATGTGGCCGTTTGGGAGTGTGGCCCTATGTGATGTGGCCGTTTGGGAGTGTGGCCCTATGTGATGTGGCCGTTTGGGAGTGTGGCCCTATGTGATGTGGCCGTTTGGGAGTGTGGCCCTATGTGATGTGGCCGTTTGGGAGTGTGGCCCTATGTGATGTGACCGTTTGGGAGTGTGGCCCTATGTGATGTGGCCATTTGGGAGTGTGTCCCTATGTGATGTGGCCGTTTGGGAGTGTGGCCCTATGTGATGTGGCCGTTTGGGAGTGTGGCCCTATGTGATGTGGCCATTTGGGAGTGTGGCCCTATGTGATGTGACCGTTTGGGAGTGTGGCCCTATGTGATGTGGCCGTTTGGGAGTGTGGCCCTATGTGATGTGGCCGTTTGGGAGTGTGGCCCTATGTGATGTGGCCGTTTGGGAGTGTGGCCCTATGTGATGTGGCCGTTTGGGAGTGTGGCCCTATGTGATGTGGCCGTTTGGGAGTGTGGCCCTATGTGATGTGGCCGTTTGGGAGTGTGGCCCTATGTGATGTGGCCGTTCATGAATGTGGCCTTTTTGAACCACTTCCTTTAAAGGGAGATGGGTCGTTTTTCTGGTCCCCCTTCTTCTTCGTGTTTAGCCCCATTAGTGTTCAGATGTTATGACGTTCGACTCATTAGTTTGTCGATTTTAAGATCTTTCGCTCCATTTCTTTGTCAATATTAAGACCTTTCGTTCTATTTAAGTGTCGGGTTTTGTCCTGGCGAACGATAGTGAGCCTGTAATTTTGGAAGAACCGGCCTTCGGCCGGAAATTTGTTCTACCGAAAAATGTACAAATTAATCTAGAAGGGGGATCTAATGGATGCTTTTTAAAAGTTTGATGGAGGTCTAGGGAGGAAACTAGAAGCATAATAAATAAATAAATATATATATACAAACTAAACTAGAAAAATAATTAATACATTAAACATTTTGAACCATCCCCCCTAAACGTCACAACATGAATGAATGGAAAAAAATAAATAAAAAAAATAAAAAAATAAAAAAATAAATGCCAAAAGTTACCCCTCCCCCCTGAATGTGACACACCAGGATGCTAGGCCGAGTGTACAGAACAGTATTATATCAGTATCTCTATGTTGCCAGATAAAGTGACAGACCAGTGTACAATCGCGCTAATAAGTAATGTGTCTCGGCACCAATTAGGGTTTGATCAATAATTGGTTGTTGTTGTTGTTGTTCCCTAAGCTGCCTGGCCGAACAGCCCTAAGGCCCTGAGCAATTCCAAGGCCATAACCGAGCGCCCCCACAGAACCCTCCCTGCCGACCACAATAAAGCCTGGGTGACCGAAGCCACTCCATGGCGGGGAGCTGAGGAGGGTGCGGAAACGCCCGGGAAACCAAAGCCCCACCCAGGGCCCTGTGCCCCTCAGCAATTATGAAGAGAAAGTTGAGGGGCAAGGGAAAAATGTGACGCTTTGGCTTCCAATCTTGGTAGATTGGGAGATCAATCCACGGAAGAGACGCCGTCACTTGAGATCTAGAAAATATATAAGTTAAAGGAACAGTCAGAGTAAGCTATGGGTATGGCAGAGATCGCTCAGTTCTCACTCTGATAGACCAGCCCATCACCACAGACAAACATGTTCCTACACTTACCCACCCTATTCAACATCTGACAGACATTAAGGGGAGATTTCCACCTGAGGGATTTTTTTCTTGACCCCTTTCTCCCTCATGTTTAGCCCCATTGCTTTTGAGATTTTAAGACGTTCGCCCTAGTAGTTTGGACATTTTAAGACATTTTGCCCCATTTCTGTCAATTTTAAGACCTTTCGTGCCATGAAGGTGTCGATTTTTTCCTGGCGAGCGATAGCGAGCCTGTAATTTAAGAGCAACCGGCCTCTGGCCGGGACATTTTTCTACCCATTTTTTTTTTTATCTTGAAAGGGGGTCTAGGGGGTGTAATTTTAAGCTTGATGGAGGTCTAAGGAACAAACTAAACACCTCCCCTTAACCCTCTCCGACATATGACGCAATTTTGAGCATATTGGGGTTACTTTAAAGCCTTTGTTACCATCAGGGGTATTTAGAAACCTTTAGTTTAGTTACTTCAACCTCTGCAGTTGTCTTTAAGTTAGCTGTGGGCAGAAAACTAATTTTGGAGAGGTAATTATAAGAGTGAGAAAACTCTATTTCTTATTGCTAATCTGGCAACCTCTGCGTTATATGTGCGTGAAAGGGTTATTACAGCGTAGAGTAAGCCAAACGTAATGACAGCTGGGACATAACTTATTAGCGCGACTGTACAAGACAGTGTACTAGCCCCTTATAAGTCAATTTTGATCAACCATTTGAGTTGAAAAATCTACGCTCTACCAACTCGCCAAATTAGCAAGCTAACACAACGAAACACTATCTCATAAATATAAGAAGTGGTCAAAATACTTACGAAACACATCTGCACCCCCTTCTCCCTCATGTTTAGCCCCATTAGTTTGGCGATTGTAAGGCCTTTTGCCCCATTTTCTGTCAATATTAAGACTTTTCGTGTCATCACTGAGGGAATAAATGCGACCATCTCCCTTTAAGAGGGGTGACCTGTTTTGGTTCTGTCCTGTTCTATCTTTCTCTGGCTTGTATCCATTTGGCCCCATTCAGCCTACTGTTTTAAGACGTTTATCCCCATCCAGGTGTCAATTTTTTACTGGTGAGCGGTAGCGAGCCAGCATAGTTTTTAGTTTTTGTTTGACAGCAGGCTAAATTTGTACATTTTTCGATAGAAAAATGTCTCCGGCGAAGCCGGAGACATTCATATAATGCTGGCTCGCTATCGCTCGCCAGGAAGAAAGCGACACCTAGATGGGGATAAACGTCTTAAAATAGTTGGCTGAATGGGGCCGAATGGATACAAGCCAGAGAAAGATAGAAAAGGACAGAAATAACAAAAAGCCGGTCACCCCCCTTAAGGCATGCCATTTACCGCCAGGTGGAAGTCAACGGATTATAATAAATACTATATATCTCTGTTGCAAGTGTATGTTGCAAGTGTCTGTTGCAAGTGTCTGTTGCAAGTGTCTGTTGCAAGTGTCTGTTGCAAGTGTCTGTTGCAAGTGTCTGTTGCAAGTGTCTGTTGCAAGTGTCTGTTGCAAGTGTCTGTTGCAAGTGTCTGTTGCAAGTGTCTGTTGCAAGTGTCTGTTGCAAGTGTCTGTTGCAAGTGTCTGTTGCAAGTGTCTGTTGCAAGTGTCTGTTGCAAGTGTCTGTTGCAAGTGTCTGTTGCAAGTGTCTGTTGCAAGTGTCTGTTGCAAGTGTCTGTTGCAAGTGTCTGTTGCAAGTGTCTGTTGCAAGTGTCTGTTGCAAGTGTAACGCAATGGCTGACTGTTCTATAATACCTAGACTGTTGGTGGTAGCTGCAGTGTTGAGTGTGCAGTTTTGGTTGGTTGATGGAGCCACCTGTTCTTCAGCGGACTGTAAGTATTCATATAATTTCCTCGCAGTTTATATTGCCTGTGTAATTTTATTAAATATAACACCATTTAAGGGGAGATTTCCACTCGAGGGATTTTTTTCTTGACCCCTTTCTCCCTCATGGTTAACCCCCATTGCTTTTGATATTATAAGACGTTCGCCCCATTAGTTTGTCGATTTTAAGAACTTTCGCCCCATTTCTGTCAATTTTAAGACTTTTCGGGCCATTTAGGTGTCGATTTTTTCCTGGCGAGCGATAGCGAGCCTGTAATTTAAGAGGAACCGGCCTTCGGCCGGGAAATTTTTCTACCGAAAAATTTACAAATTTATCTTGAAAGGGGTTCTAGGGGCTGTAATGTTAAGCTTGATGGAGGTCTAGGGAACACACTAAAAACCTGCCCTTAAGCTTGATCTATCCATGAACAATTAGAGTTAAACATTATATGTATATAATTTATAAAGGATTGGGTCTGAGTATATAAAGTAGAATAGAATAGACGTGCTTCTTGACACATTAAAAAAAAAAAAATGCACACCCAACTCTGCGACCCCGGCATCTAAACTTGGCTGTATCCTATGGCAAATATTTGACTATATATTATGACAGGAAATATATGCATTCACCTTTAAGGGGAGGTATTTAGTTTGTTCCCTAGACCTCCATCAAGCTTAAAATTGCACCCCCTTGAGTCCCTTTCAAGATAAATGTGTACATTTTTCGGTAGAAAAATTTCCCGGCCGAAGGCCGGTTCCTCTTAAATTACAGGCTCGCTATCGCTCGCCAGGATAAAATCGACACCTGAATTGCCCGAAAGGTCTTAATATGGGGTGAAAGCTCTTAAAATAGCTAAACTAATGGGGCAAACGTTTTATAATATCAAAAGCAATGGGGTTAAACATGAGGGAGAAAGGGGTCAAGAAAAAAAATCCCTCAAGTGGAGACCAGCTCCCCTTAAGCCTATCTTGTGAGCTTGATTATATTTGACTATATATGGCTATCATACTGTTTATTTAGTCTTTCATTGTCTCTTTAAAAAAAAAAAAAAAAAAAAAAAACAGTGAATTTGGTGATATTTAAGAGGAGATTTTCACTTAAGGGGGTGTTTGAAGCAATTTAAGTCAAAGGATGAGGGCAAAGATGGATTCAGGGAGAGAGTTCCATAGTTCAGTTGTTGAATAGAAGAAAGATTGGGAGTATCGTTTCACTCTTGGGTTGGAAAGTTGCACAGAGTAGGGGTGGGATTGTGTTGCAAGACGGGTGCTACGTACACTACGTAGAAGAGGTGGTATACACTGAGAGAGCTCTGAGGAACATTGATTATTGTAATAGCGATGGAATAGTGAGAGAGATGCAACGTCGCGGCGAAGAGAGAGACACTGCAGAGAGTTGGTGAGTGGATGTGAGTTAATAAGACAAAAGGCTTTCTTTTCTACTTTGTCTAAAAGTGCTGTGTGAGAGGATCCTCCCCACACATGTGAATAATACTCAGTACAAGGACGCACTGTGCCCCTGTACAAAGCAAGAAGCTGTGCAGGGGTAAAGAACCCCTTGAGGCAGTTGAGCACACCCGGCTTCTGGGAAGCCGTTTTAGCAAAAGTAGTAATATGGTCTTTCCAAGAGAGATCAGAAGAAAAAGAGACACAGAGAATACTGAGAGAAGATGAAGGGTTGATTTTTGTATTGTTGAAGTATAAAGGATAGTCCTGTGGGAGTTTTTGACGGGTAGATCAATGGAGAAATTGGGTTTTGGAAGCATTGAAAGTAGTTGTAGTAATATGACATGATGTCTATATTATTGAAACCGAAACTGAAAGTGAATGATCTAATTAGAACCGATAATTTAATAAAGATTCTCAACTAGTGTAGTACCTTAAAAGCTTTCGAGTTTAGGAATGATACAATTACTCGAAAACTATCATACATGCACCTCCTATTTTTTGTTTCAGGCAAGGGGCAAGCAGACGTGAACCCGAGGCATTCTACTACAGAGGAGACGAATACTCATCTACCTGCCACTCCTGCCCCAGAGAATGATGAATTTCGAAGTACCTTGGTCCCTGCATTCCCGGCGTTGCAAGCACTAGTCGATGCAGTGATCGCTGCAGGCATGAACAGTGATGAACCATCTCAAAGTCAACCGCCAAATGTGAGGGCTAACGGCATGGGGTCGAAGAGAAGGAAGAAATTGATAACAGAAGGTATACAAGAAGTAAAATATCCACGTCTAGAAGCTACAAATGGTACAAAAGAGGTAACATATCCACGTCTTGAGGTTACAGAAGAGGAAATCATTCCACGTCTTAAGGCTGCAGAAGACGCACCATATCCACGTCTTGAAGGTACAGAGGGTGCGGAAGAAGTAACAAGTCCACGTCTTGAGGTTACAACTACATCTACCACTCCAACGACCACCAGCACCCTAAAACCTGAAACTACATCTACAACTATCACCACCACCCTAACACCTGAAACTACATCTACCACTACAACGACCACAGAGGGTACAAAAGAGGTTACATATCCACGTATTATGGCTACAGAGGCTACAGAACAGGTTAAAAGTCCACGTTTTATGGCTGCAGACAACGCACCATATCCACCAATTACCACTACCACATCCACTACGACGCCTACTTCTGAAACCCCAACCACCACAAGTTCCAGCACAGCCACACCTCCCGACATTTTCTTTAGTACCTCCACCATCGAAACGACAACAGAAAACGGACCCAGCAAGGAAGGCCCACATGCGGCCTTCGTAAAGTACGGATCGATAGCAGTTGTCGGAGCTGTCATAATTATCCTTACACTGATCATCACCTACCGTTGTGTGCACCGCAGGAGGAACAAGGGGAAGGTCGAGGAAGATATGAGGAAGAATGCTGAACAGTTCTGGATGTGGGTAAGGAAGAACGCCCTTGAAAGACGCATCCTATTCCGCGCTGATAATCTGAAGAGTTCGGCAATGATCTCGGGTGGCGTTCATCACGATATATACACCATGATGGAAGAAAGGAAGGTAAATGTGGAGCTCCATCGTGGGGTTTACATTGGAGAACCCAAAAGCTGTCAGTAACCCGAAGATGCTCAAGACCTTCTTCAAGTGTGTGAAATACTAAAACCCGGTACAATCGGCCAAATAAGTGATGTCTCAGCACCAAGTATATTTTCATTAATAATTGGTATTAGCACTAACTAAACTTGATTGATTCATTTCGAGAGCGATATACAAACATGTTCCAACACTTAACCACCCCATTCAACATCTGGCAGACATTAATACAGCACAGAGAGAGACAAACTTAATGACAGGTGAGACATGACTTATTAGCGCTACTGTACACACACGAGGGTATTATGCGTTGTATAACATGAGTATGTAGACCATTTTCGCTTTGTAGGAACCCAATAGCTTATAGTCCTTTTGTCGAAATGCTTGATTCTGAGGACTTAACCGGATGGTTCGCTTAACCCTGTGTCACACGTGGGCATGTATCCGGTACAAAACTCTAAGTTTCTTTATCAAATTCAAAGTATTCTAAAGAAAAAGCTGTTACTCGACCAATGCTATTTCCATGTTAACCTTATTTTAAAGTTTATGTTTATAATACAGAAAAACACTTTAACCCACTGAACCCCAGCGACGCACGTTATGCGTCGCCTATGTCTTTGGTATCAAGTATGTGATACCATGTGTGAGCCAGTCGGGGCATTTGTCTGGATTCTCCACGATATTGTTATATGCCATTGCAAGATCTTCATGGGTGCTGTAGAGATTATTTATCCAGAAGTTGGCAATTCCAGCTATCCCGGGTGCTTTCCAATTGTTGGTCTTGTTAATGGCCGTAGTGGTCTCAGTGATGTTGATCTCTGACCAGTCTTGGCTCTTCAGGTTGCTGTACTGATCCTGTTGTTGTTGGATCCAGGTAGCTTGTTCATTGTGACGCTTTTCATTTTCCCATATTTTTACTCCAGAATCCTTCGACTTCATCGATGGAGGGTGGTTTGTTGACATCAATCTTCTTTTTTCCTAACTCTCTGTAGAACTTCTTCGCATCTTCTTTGATGATCTTATTCTGTATGTAGAAGTTACTTCTTTTGGTGAATCTCCTGAGCCTCTGTTCCATTGCTTGTATATTTTGCTTCAGTATTTCTTTGGCAGTTGGTATGTCATCCTTCTTCTTCATGTTAAGGTTTCGTTCCTGTTGTTTCCTCTTGGTCTTTTTAACTATGGAGCCCTTTTCAATTTCGCTCAGGAGTGATAAATCTCCACGTAGCTTCTTTATTTCCATCTCAATCTTCTCTTTCCAAGCCGGTTTCTTATGCTTCTGCTCCTGTTGTCTGGGTCTTTCTCCTACTGTCTCTGCGATTGCTGAAGCGGTTGCATATATGAGCTGGTTCACTTCTGTCAGTTCCATCGGTCTTGTCAGGTCACCTTTGATCTTCTGGATGGCTTCATTGGCGTGTTTGATGATTTTTTTTTTTGCATGGTAATCTTTCTTGATCTTTGGTATTGGTGATCTTCCTCCAATAGCTGGTTCTTTGATGATCTCCCAATTCTGCCTGATGCTTGCTGTCGTCTCCAATACTCTCTTATCTTCATTTCTTCTTGGATTGTCTCTGCTTGGTCTCGCATCTCTTGGGGGTCAGGAATAGTTGTCTCGTCTGGTTCTTCATCGGTTGCAATTGTCTCATCCTATTTGCTTTTGTTCAGGTCCTCCCTGTTGGTGTTGGGGCTTTTCTGTCTATTTTTCTCTTGGATTTTCTCTCGGATGGTCTCGAGTTCCAGTTCAGTTAGCCTTTTGTTCTTTATAATGCCTCGTTTGACATTGGCTAGTTTATTGGCATCGAGATTAAGTCTTTTGTTCTTTATAATGCCTCGTTTGACATTGGTTAGTTTATTGGCATCGAGATTAAGCCTATCTGTGGGGTGTTTCTTTCGCCAGATGTTGTAGGCGGATTTTGTAATAGAGGTGACATTCGGGTCAAGTGAAGCAATGTAAAATGCTTCCATTACTTGTTTGAACTCTTCCCGGGTCCATTTCTGTTGTGTTGTTTCTGTTGTTCTTTGGGATGTTGTAGCTAGCAGGCCTCTGTGAGGATTGTCCTCGGCGTGGTGTTCCTCTAGTACTTGTTGGGACGAGTTGTTGTTGTTGTTGTTGTTGGGACGAGTTTGTTCCAGTAGCTGACTTTTCGATCCCAGCTTGGTTCCCTACTGAGGAGTGCGGTCCTTGTTGACCCGCGCGACGACCGATGCGGTATTTGATTTGTTGTGCTTGCATGTTTATCAAGTTTTGTCAGAGCCCTTTTAGCCGCTTGTATAGCTGGATTGCCATACATGCGTTGCCCGGTCTGTGCCACGAGGAGGGGGGGTTGAGCTTCTACAGACCTTATTATTATTGCATTATTATTATTATTATTATTATTATTATTATTATTATTATTATAATTACTCTATAAAGTATCAGTTAAGGGAGCCCACCTCGCTTTCTTTCTCTTTCTCTCCCTCCCTCTTTGGCTTGTATCCATTCGGCCCCATTCAGCCTACTGTTTTAAGACGTTTACCCGCATCCAGATGTCAATATTTTCTTGACGAGCGGTAGCGATCTAGCATATGTATATATTTTCTGTTGACAGCAAAGCTAAATTTGTACATTTTTCGACAGAAAAATGTCTCCTGCGAAGCCGGATTTGTACATACAGTGCTGGCTCGCTATCGCTTGCCAGGAAGAAATTGACACATGGATGGGGATAAACGTCTTTAAAAAGTTGGCTGAATGGGGCCAAATTGATACAAGCCAGGGAAAGAGAGAAAAGGAGAGAAAGATAAAAACAAAAAAAAGTGACCTCCCTTAATATCAAATTGTGTTTTTCTTATTTGTATTTTCGTAACTATTTCATGACTGTGTAACTATTTCGTGACTGTGTGTAACTATTTCGTGACTGTGTGTAACTATTTCGTGACTGTGTGTAACTATTTCGTGACTGTGTGTAACTATTTCGTGACTGTGTGTAACTATTTCGTGACTGTGTGTAACTATTTCATGACTGTGTGTAACTATTTCATGACTGTGTGTAACTATTTCATGACTGTGTAACTATTTCGTGACTGTGTAACTATTTCATGACTGTAACTATTTCATGACTGTGTAACTATTTCATGACTGTGTAACTATTTCATGACTGTGTAACTATTTCATGACTGTGTGTAACTATTTCATGACTGTGTAACTATTTCATGACTGTGTGTAACTATTTCATGACTGTGTGTAACTATTTCATGACTGGGTGTAACTATTTCATGACTGTGTAACTATTTCATGACTGTGTGTAACTATTTCATGACTGTGTGTAACTATTTCATGACTGTGTGTAACTATTTCATGACTGTGTGTAACTATTTCATGACTGTGTGTAACTATTTCATGACTGTGTGTAACTATTTCATGACTGGGTGTAACTATTTCATGACTGTGTAACTATTTCATGACTGTGTGTAACTATTTCATGACTGTGTGTAACTATTTCATGACTGTGTGTAACTATTTCATGACTGTGTGTAACTATTTCATGACTGTGTGTAACTATTTCATGACTGGGTGTAACTATTTCATGACTGTGTGTAACTATTTCGTGACTGTGTGTAACTATTTCATGACTGTGTAACTATTTCATGGCTGTGTGTAACTATTTCATGACTGTGTGTAACTATTTCATGACTGTGTAACTATTTCATGACTGTGTGTAACTATTTCATGACTGTGTGTAACTATTTCGTGACTGTGTGTAACTATTTCATGACTGTGTGTAACTATTTCATGACTGTGTAACTATTTCATGGCTGTGTGTAACTATTTCATGACTGTGTGTAACTATTTCATGACTGTGTGTAACTATTTCGTGACTGTGTGTAACTATTTCATGACTGTGTAACTATTTCATGACTGTGTGTAACTATTTCATGACTGTGTGTAACTATTTCGTGACTGTGTGTAACTATTTCATGACTGTGTAACTATTTCATGACTGTGTGTAACTATTTCATGACTGTGTGTAACTATTTCATGACTGTGTGTAACTATTTCGTGACTGTGTGTAACTATTTCGTGACTGTGTGTAACTATTTCGTGACTGTGTGTAACTATTTCGTGACTGTGTGTAACTATCTCGTGACTGTGTGTAACTATTTCGTGAGTATGTCCATTTTTCGCACATTTTGTATTGTCGTGCATAAAACAATATGGTTTTCGAATAACATTTTTAGAATTGTATTTACCTGTGTTGTACATCAATGAATATTTCCCGATGTATTGTTTTTCTACATATGTTTTCCATTGCAAACAATAAAATACAAAAAAATATAAAATATTGCCTAAAACTATTTTTCAGAGATATTTTCCTTTTCAAACATGTGTCCTGTGCAGAGAATGTCAAACATCTATATATATATATATATATATATATATATATATATTATATATATATATATATATATATATTATAATATATATATATATATATAATATTATCTGTTCTGACTACTATTATATATATTATCTGTTCTGACTACTATTATATATATATTGTCTGTTCTGACTACTATTATATATATTATCTGTTCTGACTACTATTATATATATATTATCTGTTCTGACTACTATTATATATATATTATCTGTTCTGACTACTATTATATATATATTATCTGTTCTGACTACTATTATATATATATTATCTGTTCTGACTACTATTATATATATATATATTATCTGTTCTGACTACTATTATATATATATTATCTGTTCTGACTACTATTATATATATATTATCTGTTCTGACTACTATTATATATATATTTTTCTGGACCCCCTTCTCCCAAGTGTTTAGCATATTAGTTTTGAGGTTTTATGACGTTCGTTCCGTTTGCTTGGCGATTTTGAGACATTTCGCCGCCTGATTTTGTTGTCAATATTAAGACGTTTCGTGCCCTTTAGGTGTCGATTTTTTCCTGGCGAGCGATAGCGAGCCTCTAATTGTAGAAAGAGCCGCTACCGAAAAATGTACAAATTTATCTTGAAAGGGGGTCTAGGGGGCGTTTTTCTAAGCTTGATGGAGGTCTAGCGAGGAAAATAAACAATATATTAATACATGAATATCTAGACCCAAAAACCAAGCACTACCCCCTTAAGGGAGCCCACCTCGCTTTTTTTCTCTTTCTCTCCCTCTCTCTTTGGCTTGCATCCATTCGGCCCCATTCAGCCTTCTGTTTTAAGACGTTTACACGCATCCAGGTGTCATTATTTTCCTGACGAGCGGTAGCGAGCCAGCATATAATATATTTTTGTTTACAGCAAAGCTAAATTTGTAAATTTTTCGACAGAAAAATTTCTCCGGCGGAGCCGGATTTCTCCATACAATGCTGGCTCGCTATCGCTCGCCAGGAAGAAATCGACACCTGGATAGGGATAAACGTCTTAAAACAGTTGGCTAAATGGGGCCGAATGGATACAAGCCAGGGAAAGAGAGGGAGAGAAAGATAAAACAATCAGATGACCCCCCCTAAGGTTACGGAATGTCAAGAGCTTGTCCCTCTCTCTAGATGTATGGTATGGTAGTGTATCCTCAAGGTGTACTGTGGACCTTTGGTAGTGACTGTACGGGAAGCGGAGGTAGGATGTGCCTGTTGATAACTGTATAGATTAATGTTCGTGTTATCTTGTAGCACACACATATACACACCTACGTACACACACACACGCACCGAACATACATACATACTCCTAAACACACACCAAAACACAAACTTACACACACACACCACACAACAAACAAACATATACAGACACACACACACACACACACACACACAACATACACACACACACACTCATACACACACTCTCACACAACCTACATACTACTAAACACACACAACACACATATAACAAGCCTACATCTACACACTTACACACACACACAACATACATACACCTACACACACACACATATATACAGAAACACACACATACACATAATTATACACATAAAACAAGCCTACATCTACACACTCACACACACACACAACATACATACACCTACACACACACACACAAACATATACAGAAACACACACATACACATAATTATACACACATACAACAAGCCTACATCTACACACTCACAAAAAAAATAAAAAATAAAAAAAAAAATAAATAAATACAAATTAAAACACTCATACACACAAGTAACATATGTAATTATTAACCCTTTCACGCTCATATGACGCAGAGGTTGCCAGATTACCAATAAGAAATAGAGTTCTCTCACTCTTATTAGTTAATTACCTCTCCAAAATTAGTTTTCTGCCCACAGCTAACTCAAAGACAACTGCAGAGGTTGAAGTAACTAAACTAAAGGTTTCTAAATACCCCTGATGGTAACAAAGGCTGTAAAGTATCCCAATAGGCTCAACACAGCTAACTCAAAGACAACTGCAGAGGTTGAAGTAACTAAACTAAAGATTTCTAAATACCCCTGATGGTAACAAAGGCTTTAAAGTATCCCCAATAGGCTCAACACAGCTAACTCAAAGACAACTGCAGAGGTTGAAGTAACTAAACTAAAGGTTTCTAAATACCCCTGATGGTAACAAAGGCTTTAAAGTATCCCTAATAGGCTCAACACAGCTAACTCAAAGACAACTGCAGAGGTTGAAGTAACTAAACTAAAGGTTTCTAAATACCCCTGATGGTAACAAAGGCTTTAAAGTATCCCCAATAGGCTCAACACAGCTAACTCAAAGACAACTGCAGAGGTTGAAGTAACTAAACTAAAGGTTTCTAAATACCCCTGATGGTAACAAAGGCTTTAAAGTATCCCTAATAGGCTCAACACAGCTAACTCAAAGACAACTGCAGAGGTTGAAGTAACTAAACTAAAGGTTTCTAAATACCCCTGATGGTAACAAAGGCTTTAAAGTATCCCCAATAGGCTCAACACAGCTAACTCAAAGACAACTGCAGAGGTTGAAGTAACTAAACTAAAGGTTTCTAAATACCCCTGATGGTAACAAAGGCTTTAAAGTATCCCCAATAGGCTCAACACAGCTAACTCAAAGACAACTGCAGAGGTTGAAGTAACTAAACTAAAGGTTTCTAAATACCCCTGATGGTAACAAAGGCTGTAAAGTATCCCTAATAGGCTCAACACAGCTAACTCAAAGACAACTGCAGAGGTTGAAGTAACTAAACTAAAGGTTTCTAAATACCCCTGATGGTAACAAAGGCTTTAAAGTATCCCCAATAGGCTCAACACAGCTAACTCAAAGACAACTGCAGAGGTTGAAGTAACTAAACTAAAGATTTCTAAATACCCCTGATGGTAACAAAGGCTTTAAAGTATCCCCAATAGGCTCAACACAGCTAACTCAAAGACAACTGCAGAGGTTGAAGTAACTAAACTAAAGGTTTCTAAATACCCCTGATGGTAACAAAGGCTTTAAAGTATCCCTAATAGGCTCAACACAGCTAACTCAAAGACAACTGCAGAGGTTGAAGTAACTAAACTAAAGGTTTCTAAATACCCCTGATGGTAACAAAGGCTTTAAAGTATCCCCAATAGGCTCAACACAGCTAACTCAAAGACAACTGCAGAGGTTGAAGTAACTAAACTAAAGGTTTCTAAATACCCCTGATGGTAACAAAGGCTTTAAAGTATCCCTAATAGGCTCAACACAGCTAACTCAAAGACAACTGCAGAGGTTGAAGTAACTAAACTAAAGGTTTCTAAATACCCCTGATGGTAACAAAGGCTTTAAAGTATCCCCAATAGGCTCAACACAGCTAACTCAAAGACAACTGCAGAGGTTGAAGTAACTAAACTAAAGATTTCTAAATACCCCTGATGGTAACAAAGGCTTTAAAGTATCCCCAATAGGCTCAACACAGCTAACTCAAAGACAACTGCAGAGGTTGAAGTAACTAAACTAAAGATTTCTAAATACCCCTGATGGTAACAAAGGCTTTAAAGTATCCCCAATAGGCTCAACACAGCTAACTCAAAGACAACTGCAGAGGTTGAAGTAACTAAACTAAAGGTTTCTAAATACCCCTGATGGTAACAAAGGCTTTAAAGTATCCCCAATAGGCTCAACACAGCTAACTCAAAGACAACTGCAGAGGTTGAAGTAACTAAACTAAAGGTTTCTAAATACCCCTGATGGTAACAAAGGCTTTAAAGTATCCCTAATAGGCTCAACACAGCTAACTCAAAGACAACTGCAGAGGTTGAAGTAACTAAACTAAAGGTTTCTAAATACCCCTGATGGTAACAAAGGCTTTAAAGTATCCCCAATAGGCTCAACACAGCTAACTCAAAGACAACTGCAGAGGTTGAAGTAACTAAACTAAAGGTTTCTAAATACCCCTGATGGTAACAAAGGCTTTAAAGTATCCCTAATTGGCTCAAAATCGCGTCATATGTCGGAGAGCGTTAATACACATACCTGTATATCTATACACATCGCCTTACATATACCACATGGTTAACTCTTTATAGCGCAAGTAACCAAATTTGATCAAGTGAGGGATCAACGAGAATTGGACCTTTAATGGGAGATCTCCACTTGAGGGATTTTTTTCCTTGACCCCTTTCTCCCTCATGTTTAGCCCCATTGTTTTTGAGATTTTAAAACGTTCGCTCCATTAGTTTGGCGATTTTAAGAACCCTCGCCCCATTTCTGTCAATTTTAAGACTATTCGTGCCATTTAGGTGTCGATTTTTTCCTGGCGAGCGATAGCGAGCCTGTAATTTAAGAGGAATCGGCCTTCGGCCGGGAAATTTTTCTACCGAAAAATGTACAAATTTATCTTGAAAGGGGGTCTAGGGGCTGTAATGTTAAGCTTGATGGAAGTCTAGCGAACTAACGAAAAACCTCCCCTTAAGCCGGTATCACACGAGAGCTTTTATAGTCAACATTCGATGACCAACATTTTTCTGGCAACATTTCTGGAATATTTGGCACTGGTATCGGAACCTAGACTGATGGTAGATGAATTTAGGTGACAGCAAAATTATTAAATATTGACCTCATAAGCTACCAGACCAGTTTTGAGGATAAATGTGGAGTGAAAAAGCGCTCGTGTGATACCGGGTTTAGTATGCGGCTGTACTTTTGAGTTCTACGTTGACATATCGGAATGCTACTGATTGCTGTATTGCTGTATTGCTGTATTACTATTGTATTAGATTACTGTATGTTGAATGTATTGTTAATCACTCACACCACCTGTAAAATGCATGTTCGGCATTATTCCCACTCGGACCAAATATGGTAACGGAAGTACACACCTTTTTTTGTTTTCTCTTTCTCTCCCTCTCTCTTTGGCTTGTATCCATTCGGCCCCATTCAGCCTACTGTTTTATGACGTTTACCCCCATCCAGGTGTCAATATATTCCTGGCGAGGGATAGCGAGCCAGCATATATATTTTTGTTTTGACAGCAAGCTAAATTTGTACATTTTTCGATAGAAAAATGTCTCCGGCGAAGCCGGATTCCTCCATACAATGCTGGCTCGCTATTGCTCGCCAGGAATCTCGGATCTCTCCACATAACTGGAGAACACTCAGAAACTCTCCCACGCAACTAGACGTGTCCCGCAGTCACTCCTGGGGCACTTGACCTACCCCAATCCAGTCCACATATTGGGACATAGAATGATCACCACCCATCATAATACACCCGGTGAAGAATTACTACTGACGCTGATACCAATAATTGTTCCTGCATAACTCGAGATATATAACCATTAAAGGGAGATATCCACTTGAGAGATTTTTTTCTTGACTCCTTTCTCCCTCATGTTTAACCCCATTGCTTTTCTAATTTTAAGACGTTTGCCCCATTATTTTGACGATTTTAAGAACTTTCGACCCATTTCTGTCAATTTTAAGACCTTTCGTGCCATGTAGGTTTCGATTTTATCCTGGCGAGCGATAGCGAGCCTGTAATATAAGAGGAACCGGCTTTCAGCCGGGAAATTTTTCTACCGAAAAATGTACAAATTTATCTTGAAAGGGGGTCTAGGGGGAGTAATTTTAAGCTTGATGGAAGTCTAGGGAATCAACTAAAAACCTCCCCTTAAGCCGGTATCACACGAGTGCTTTTTCCCTCAACACTGGTCTGGCAGCTTACGTGGTCAACATTTACAATATTTCGGTTACCTAAATGCATCTACCAACAGTCTAGTTTCCGATACCAGTGCAAAATAGTCCAGAAATGTTGCCAGAAATTTTTTGATCATCGAATGTTGACTATAAAAGCTCTCGTGTGATACCGGCTTTACCCACCTGTTGTCGTTCGCTCCTGTTCTGACTGGTGTTGCTTCTACACCTTAATAATAATAATAATAATAATAATAATAAATATATCTTCCCAGCGAACTACACCTTCTTATATACAATAAATACCAGGCTGATTGACTTGTGTATTTATTCTGACTTCCCATTAGGTCATTAACAAAAGGGTACTAGCATAAATGTACCCCCCCCCCCCAGTCCCAAGCAATGTGGTCAAAATGTACCCCCCAGTCCCAAGCAATGTGGTATAAATGTACCCCCCAGTCCCAAGTAATGTGGGTCAAATGTACCCCCCAGTCCCAAGCAATGTGGTATAAATGTACCCCCCAGTCCCAAGCAATGTGGTATAAATGTACCCCCCAGTCCCAAGCAATGTGGCATAAATGTACCCCCCAGTCCCAAGCAATGTGGTCAAATGTACCCCCCAGTCCCAAGCAATGTGGTATAAATGTACCCCCCAGTCCCAAGCAATGTGGCATAAATGTACCCCCCAGTCCCAAGCAATGTGGTCAAATGTACCCCCCAGTCCCAAGTAATGTGGTATAAATGTACCCCCCAGTCCCAAGCAATGTGGTATAAATGTACCCCCCAGTCCCAAACAATGTGGTATAAATGTACCCCCCAGTCCCAAGCAATGTGGTATAAATGTACCCCCCAGTCCCAAGCAATGTGGTATAAATGTACCCCCCAGTCCCAAGCAATGTGGTCAAATGTACCCCCCAGTCCTAAGCAATGTGGTCAAAATGGCTACAGAGGCAAGATATAACAACCTCCCACCTCAATGATGGAGAAAACTGCCTCTCCCAGCCTGTGGTGGCTTGGATATAAGCTGAGAAGTGTTGCCAAGGTCTTAGAGTAGTGGGTTGAATAATAATTGGGTGGTGGCAAGCGATAACTGCTACCGTTATTTTTTTTTCTTTTTTTCTATGTGATTGAGGGAGGCAAAAGGCAGAACTGCCTATTGCGAGTGCCTCCCCCATAGTTGCAAGAGTGACAGGGCCAAAATCAAGGGACGTTCGAGCCAAAATGCCTGGACACACGGAGTTTGAAGAAATTTAAGTCATAGGAAGAGGGAAAGACTGATTCTGGGAGAGAGTTCCAGAGCTCAGCTGTGGAGTAGAAGAAAGTTTGAGAGTAACGTTTCACTCTTGGGTTGGAGAGTTGCACAGAGTAGGGGTGGGATTGAGTTGCAAGACGGGTACCACGTGCCCTACGTAAAGGAGGTGGTATGCACTGGGATAGCTCTGAGGAACACTGATTATTATGGTAGCATAAGGTTACCATAGTCGGTTCATCTCCTGCTGATGGTAAATTGACTCCTTTAACATTAATCATCAATTACAAACCCAAATGCACTTGAATAAACGAATGAAGCATATGGTCCTCCCGGGATTCGAACTCGGGACACCACACCCAGAACATTGGATACCAAATACTTCAGTTAGATGTCTACTTCAATATATATATATATACTTTTACAAACTCAGAAATACTTTGTGGTTAATGAAACTATAGATAGTAGTGTTTCTATTTTAAGGGAGGTGACTTGCTTTTGTTCTCTTCCTTGGTTGTATCCATTCGGCCCCCCTTTATCCCCATCCAGATGTCGATTTTTTTCCAGGCGAGCGATAGCAAGACAGCATTTTGTGGAGGAATCGGGCTTCGCGCAGACATTTTTCTATCGAAAAATGTACAAATTTAGCCTGCTGTCTAACTCATTATCCAATATATGGTGGCTCGCTATCGCTCGCCAGGCATAAATCGACACCTGGATGGGGATAAACGTCTTAAACAGTAGGCTGAATGGGGCCAAATGGATACAACCCAAAGAGAGAAAAAAAGCAGGTCACCCTTAAAGTTTATATGCTATATACGTGCAGTACCTGTGTGTGTGTGTGTGTGTGTGTGTGTGTAGCCAAGAATATCTATCAGAGTCTGTTATCCACAACAAAAATATAATAATTCTTTTTTTAGTAGGGGCCGTTTAGGAATGTGGCCGTTTAGGAATGTGGCCATTTGGGAGTGTGGCCGTTTAGGAATGTGACCGTTTAGGAATGTGGACATTTGGGAGTGTGGCCGTTTAGGAATGAGGCCGTTTGGGAGTGAGGTCGTTTAGGAATGAGGCCGTTTGGGAGTGAGGTCGTTTAGGAAAGTGGTTGCTTGGGAATGTAGCCGTTTAGGAGAATGGCCGTTTAGGAGTGTGACCATTTAGGAAGTGCGGCCGTTTAGAGGTGCGGCCGTATAGGAGTGTGGCCGTTTAGGAGTGCGGCCGTATAGGAGTGTGGCCGTTTTGCCCCCCTCTCCCTATGACGTCACACCAGGATGCCACAGCGGGTGTTCGAATATCGACTCTGATTATTGACAGAGTTAATGTGGTGCCGACAAGGTGTAATATACGGCCGGAGGAGCGAGTGTTAAGTTAAGGGGAGGTTTTTAGTGCGTTTCCTAGACCTCCATCAAGCTTGAAATTACACCCCCATGACCCCCTTTCAAGATAAATTTGTACATTTTTCGGTAGAAAAATGTCCCGGCCGAAGGCCGGTTCCTCTTAATTTACAGGCTCGCTATCGCTCGCCAGGATAAAATCGACATCTGAATTGCACGAAAGGTCTTAATATGGGGTGAAAGTTCTTAAAATCGCTAAACTAATGGGGCAAGTTTTATAATATCAAAAGCAATGGGGCTAAACATGAGGGAGAAAGGGGTCCAGAAAAAAATCCCTCAAGTGGAGATCTCCCCTTAAGAGCAAAATTAATATATATAATTACCACCATACTTCACTACAAAAAATCACCAAAATAATTGAGCAATGTTGATGGGAACTTTGCAATTTACTGCCAGTTGAAAATAAACAGAATGTAGTTAATAATCATGCTAGTTGTCTTAACCCCTTCAGTACCGGTGACGTCCTTTTCATCATATTCTGGATGCTACTGTTAGAGGATTTTATTCGGCTTAAAAAGGGGCCTCCAGCAATTATCAGGCTTCGAACTATCTCACTTAACCTCCTCGACACCGTCACGTACACATGTACGTAATAAGCGCTTCAGTAAAATATACCGTCCCGTACACACGTACGTGATAAATTAAAAGATATGCTGCCAGTCGGTTTTGCTGCCTGGGGCTCTATCTACGGTACTGTATGTCACACTGGGGATACAGGAAGCTCCGCCCCTTTCCCCAGCAGCCAACCAGAGCCCTGTGACGTCACCGAGGACCGTGATGTCACGGTATCTCTCGACTAATGAGAGGCAGATTTTTACCCCAGGACCCAGTCTTCCCCTAGGCCCCACCCACGTAGGATTATAGTGTTTTTGTGTCTCCGTGCATATCTTGGTCTTCATATGCATTATTATGCCATTTATTATTATTATCATAATTATTATTATTTACGTGTATTTAGTAGGGAACATTTGATAACTTCGACTACTGATACTACTACTACTTCTAATACTTATAATACTGCTATCCTGTTGTACCTAACTACTCTACTATACAAATTAATGGGTATTTGGCAAGGTTTAGTGGATGGATAATGCGCGTGGGAGGGATGGGGGCGGGGTGGGAGGGAGCGGTATGTAGGCCTACTGAGCGGGATGGCCGCGCGGTGCCGAAGGGTGGGGAGCTGGTCTCCACTTGAGGGATTTTTGTCTTGACCCCTTTCTCCCTCATGTTTAGCCCCATTGCTTTTGCTATTATAAAACGTTTGCCCCATTAGTTTAGCGATTTTAAGAACTTTCACCCCATATTAAGACCTTTCGTGCCATTCAGGTGTCGATTTTATCCTGGCGAGCGATAGCGAGCCTGTAATTTAAGAGGAACCGGCCTTCGGCCGGGAAATTTTTCTACCGAAAAATGTACAAATTTATCTTGAAAGGGGGTCAAGGGGGTGTAATTTTAAGATTGATGGAGGTCTAGGGAACACACTAAAAACCTCCCCTTAACCCTTTTTACTACCACAGATCCTTCATACACGGCACAAACTCGTCTAAATATAGCTAGAATACAATTAAATAGACGTCGCCGGTACAGAAGGGGTTAAGGGATGCCATTTACCGCCAGGTGGAAGTAAACAAAGTATAATATTTGATGATTTCATTAATTGAGTTTAGATGTGAAGTTGGTTGGGAGTAAACACTATGATCAATATAATCTGGACCATATAAAACTCTCTACTGCAAGTGTCTGTTGCAAATGATCACAATGGCTGACTGTCCCAACACTGCAAGGCTACCTAGACTGTTGGTGGTAATGGTTGCAGTGTTGAGTGTGCAGTTTTTGTTGGTTGATGGAGACAGCTGTTCTTCAACTGACTGTAAGTATTCATATGTTATCCTCAGTTTATATTTCCTGTGTAATAACACTAGTACTCTAAAAAATGCCGTTATACTAAATCCATCCACGACAGAAGTTAAGTTAAACATTACATCTATATAAAGCATAAAGTGTAAGCTTTTCACAATCGGTTAAAAAAAAAAAAAAAAAAAAAACATAACCAACTCTGCGAACTTGGCATCTAAAATTATGTTACAGATGAACTTCAAGGATAAAAACGAAAGTTTAATGCAGGGTCATAACTTGTTATAAATACACTGTAATATATATATACTGTATATATATATAATTATATATATAGTACAATAATATAGGATTTAACCCTCTCCGACATATGACGCGATTTTGAGCCTATTAGGGATACTTTAAAGCCTTTGTTACCATCAGGGGTATTTAGAAACCTTTAGTTTAGTTACTTCAACCTCTGCAGTTGTCTTTGAGTTAGCTGTGTTGAGCCTATTGGGGATACTTTAAAGCCTTTGTTACCATCAGGGGTATTTAGAAACCTTTAGTTTAGTTACTTCAACCTCTGCAGTTGTCTTTGAGTTAGCTGTGTTGAGCCTATTGGGGATACTTTAAAGCCTTTGTTACCATCAGGGGTATTTAGAAACCTTTAGTTTAGTTACTTCAACCTCTGCAGTTGTCTTTGAGTTAGCTGTGTTGAGCCTATTGGGGATACTTTAAAGCCTTTGTTACCATCAGGGGTATTTAGAAACCTTTAGTTTAGTTACTTCAACCTCTGCAGTTGTCTTTGAGTTAGCTGTGTTGAGCCTATTGGGGATACTTTAAAGCCTTTGTTACCATCAGGGGTATTTAGAAACCTTTAGTTTAGTTACTTCAACCTCTGCAGTTGTCTTTGAGTTAGCTGTGTTGAGCCTATTGGGGATACTTAAAAGCCTTTGTTACCATCAGGGGTATTTAGAAACCTTTAGTTTAGTTACTTCAACCTCTGCAGTTGTCTTTGAGTTAGCTGTGTTGAGCCTATTAGGGATACTTTAAAACCTTTGTTACCATCAGGGGTATTTAGAAACCTTTAGTTTAGTTACTTCAACCTCTGCAGTTGTCTTTGAGTTAGCTGTGTTGAGCCTATTGGGGATACTTTAAAGCCTTTGTTACCATCAGGGGTATTTAGAAACCTTTAGTTTAGTTACTTCAACCTCTGCAGTTGTCTTTGAGTTAGCTGTGTTGAGCCTATTGGGGATACTTTAAAGCCTTTGTTACCATCAGGGGTATTTAGAAACCTTTAGTTTAGTTACTTCAACCTCTGCAGTTGTCTTTGAGTTAGCTGTGTTGAGCCTATTGGGGATACTTTAAAGCCTTTGTTACCATCAGGGGTATTTAGAAACCTTTAGTTTAGTTACTTCAACCTCTGCAGTTGTCTTTGAGTTAGCTGTGTTGAGCCTATTGGGGATACTTTAAAGCCTTTGTTACCATCAGGGGTATTTAGAAACCTTTAGTTTAGTTACTTCAACCTCTGCAATGTCTTTGAGTTAGCTGTGTTGAGCCTATTGGGGATACTTTAAAGCCTTTGTTACCATCAGGGGTATTTAGAAACCTTTAGTTTAGTTACTTCAACCTCTGCAGTTGTCTTTGAGTTAGCTGTGGGCAGAAAACTAATTTTGGAGAGGTAATTATAAGAGTGAGAGAACTCTATTTCTTATTGCTAATCTGGCAACCTCTGCGTCATAAATGCGTGAAAGGGTTAATCTAGCAGAAATATTACTTAGTGCATAATATTGAAACTGAAAGTGAGAGTGAATTATCATTTTACACAAATTAATAAAATACAGATTTTTGACTAGTGCAGTACCTTATAAACTTCAGAGCTTAAGGGAACCCACCTCGCTTTTTTTCTCTTTCTCTCCCTCTCTCTTTGGCTTGTATCCAGTCTGCCCCATTCAGCCTACTATGTTAAGACGTTTACCCCCATCCAGGTGTCAATATTTTCCTGGCGAGCGGTAGCGAGCCAGCATATATATATTTGTTTTTGACAGCAAGCTAAATTTGTAAATTTTTCGATAGAAAAATGTAAGCCGGATTTCTCCATACAATGAAACAAATCGACACTTGGATGTGGGTAAACGTCTTAAAACAGTTGGCTGAATGGGACCGAATGGATACAAGCCAGGGAAAGAGAAAAAAGGAGAGAAAGATAAAACAAGCAGGTGACCCCCCTTAAGGGGAGGTATTTAGTTTGTTCCCTAGACCTCCATCAAGCTTAAAATTACACCCCCTTGAGTCCCTTTCAAGATAAATTTGTACATTTTTCGGTAGAAAAATGTCCCGGCCGAAGGCCGGTTCCCCTTAAATTACAGGCTCGGTATCGCTCGCCAAGAAAAAATCGACGCCTAAATGGCACGAATGGTCTTAAAATTTACAGAAATGGGGCGAAGGTTCTTAAAATCGCCAAACTAATGGGGCGAACGTCTTAAAATCTCAAAAACAATGGGGCTAAGCATGAGGGAGAAAGGGGTCCAGAAAAAAAATCCTCCAGGTGGAAATCTCCCCTTAAGGATATAAAGAATTACTGGCAAACTATTGTCCATGTACCTCCTATCTCTTCCAGGCGTGGGACAAGCAGACGAGAACCTGGACCCATCTACTACAGAGAATAATGAAAATCAAACTACCTTGGTCAATGCAATCCCGGCGTCGCAAACACTAGTAGATGAAGTGACCGCCTCAGGAATGAATAGTGGCGAACCATCTCAAAGTCAACAGCCACGTCTTGAGGTTACAACTAAATCTGCCACTCCAACGACCACCACCCTAACACCTGGAACTACATCTGCCACTCCAATGACCACTACCCTAACACCTGGAACTACATCTGCCGCTCCAACGACCAGCACGACCCTAACACCTGGAACTACATCTGCCGCTCCAACGACCAGCACGACCCTAACACCTGGAACTACATCTGCCACTCCAACGACCATCACGACCCTAACACCTGGAACTACATCTGCCGCTCCAACGACCAGCACGACCCTAACACCTGGAACTACATCTGCCACTCCAATGACCACTACCCTAACACCTGGAACTACATCTGCCGCTCCAACGACCAGCACGACCCTAACACCTGGAACTACATCTGCCGCTCCAACGACCAGCACGACCCTAACACCTGGAACTACATCTGCCGCTCCAACGACCAGCACGACCCTAACACCTGAAACTACATCTACCTCTCCAACGACCACTATCCTAACACCTGCCACTCCAAGGACCACTACCCTAACACCCGCAACTACATCTGCCGCTCCAACGACCAGCACGACCCTAACACCTGAAACTACATCTACCTCTACAACGACCACAACCCCAACTCCTTCAACTATCCCACCAATAACCACTACCACAACCATTACGACGTCTACTTATGAAACGACAAGCACCACAAGTTCTACCACATCCACCCTCCCAACGACTACCCTCACTGATACTACCACAATGAGTACCACCACAACCACAACCCCACTAACCACCACAACCACAACAACAGATCTCTCTATACCAACAACAACAAGCCCAGTTGTCACATCGTTCGATACATCCACCCCTATCAACATTGCCTTTAGTACCTCCACCACTGAAACCACTACACTAACATTAGCCAACAAGGAAGGCACAAATGAGGCATATCTAACGTACGGATACATAGCAGTTGCCGGAGTAATTATCCTTATAATTACCATATCCTACCGTTGTGTAGTAGTCCGCAGGAGGAAGGCCAAGGAAGAACAAGGGAGTACTGCAGAACAGTTCTGGATGACAGAAAGGAACAGCAGCCTCAAGAGGCGTACCATATTCCCCGACGACAATCTGGAGAGTTCAGCACTGCTCTCGGATGGCGTTACTAACAATATGAACACCGTAATGGAAGATGTGGAGGAAAATGTGGAACTCCGCGGTGGGGTTTGTACGGCTCCTAACCTTCACGACTCCAACCCCCAACAACAAGATGAGAAGGAAGGTAAAGAAGACCATGTTAGTCTGGAAGTAACGGTACTGGAGGATGATACATTGGAGAACCTACAAGTTGGCAGTAGCCCGAAGATGCTGAAAACCTTCTTGCAAGATTCACGTGTGTGAAATATTAAAACCCAGTCCACACACGAGGTTTTAGCTGGAGTTACACGAGCCCTTTTTCGAGCAACTTTTACGGGCAATTTTAGTCTGGAAGCTTCAAAAATTACAGTTTCTCAGAATTCAGCCGCCTAACATAATCTACCTTCAGTCTAATTGCCGATACCAGTGCCAAAAAGTCCTGAAATAATACGAGAACAAACTTGCTCATGGAAAATTGACGGAAAATGCGCTCGTGTGACAGCGCACCTCGCTTTTCTTTCTCTTTCTCTCCCTCTCTCTTTGGCTTGTATCCATTCGGCCCCATTCAGCCTACTGTTTTAAGACGTTTACCCCCATCCAGGTGTCAATATTTTCCTGGCGAGCGGAAGGGAGCCAGCATTTATATATTTTTGCTTTGCCACGAAGCTAAATTTGTACATTTTTCGATAGAAAACTGTCTCCGGCAAAGCCGGATTTCTCCATACAATGCTGGCTCGCTATCGCTCGGCAGGAAGACATCGACACCTGGATGGGGATAAACGTTTTAAAACAGTTGGCTGAATGGGGCCGAATGGATACAAGCCAGGGAAAGAGAGAAAAGGAGAGAAAGACAAAACAAAAAAGCCGGTGACCTCCCTTAACCCGTACAGCCCCAGCGACACGCCTGACGCGTCGGCGATGTATGTAACGCACAGCCCCAGAGACGCGCCTGGCGCGTCGCCCCAATTGCGCCGACCGTGACCTCAGGTGTAGCCACTCAAGAGGGCTCAGATTTGTATGGGAACTGTGTACGTATCCCACGCAACCGTGCCGATGGTTGAAAACTCTCAAAGTCCACGTGCGTGCGCGCGAGCATGCAATAACCTGTTTTTTTGGGATAATTGCCTTCAATTTTTTACTCTTATAAAATCCGTTTTCGGGGGCTCTGTAGGACCATTTTTTAAGCTTTTTGAGCGGTTTTTCGTGGTTTTTCCTTCATTCCTAACCCATTCGCTATTGTTTCTGGAATAAAACCATTTTTTGAAAACCGGCCGGGTTCTGGTGCGCAAACATTACAAAACTAGCCGGGGCTCCACGGGTTAAGGGGAGGTTTTTAGTTGATTCCCTAGACTTCCATCAAGCTTATAATTACTCTCCCTTGACCCCCTTTCTAGATAAATTTGTAAATTTTTCGGTAGAAAAATTTCCCGGCCGAAGGCCGGTACCTCTTAAATTACAGGCTCGCTATCGCTCGCCAGGATAAAATCGACACCTAAATGGGACGAATGGTCTTAAAATTGACAGAAATGGGGCGAGGGTTCTTAAAATCGTCAAAATAATGGGGCAAACGTCTAACATTAGGAAAACAATGGGGCTAAACATGAGGGAGAAAGGAGTCAAGAAAAAAATCCCTCAAGTGGAAATCTCCCCTTATGTCACTATCAAAACCCCCAACTGGACCGGATTAACATGTCATATATATATATACCATAAAAATTATATCGTATATTTTTTCGTCCCAGCTGTGACGTCCGGGAAGTGTCCTTATCTAGTGTACAGTACAACCCAAAAGTTGGTAGACAATCCTGTTCATACCATGTGTAGTATCAAAATTATATATATATATATATATATATATATATATATATATATTTTTTTTTTTTTTTTTTTTTTTTTTTTTTTTTCCCCAGCTGATAGTAGATTACCATGTTCCGATATTGTTTATTTGCCTCGTTGGAAGGTTTGTTGGCAAAATGTGTCGTTGATTATGAAAACTTAGCATTAATATGACCCTGATTGTACAGTACATAGCCATTCCCTATACGTCCATTAAGGGGAGGCAGTTGGGATTTCCTATTATGTCCATTAAGGGGAGGCAGTTGGGATTTCGAGTCCTCCTCCTCCCTCATGGTTAGCCCTATTAGTAGTGAGATTTCAAGACATTCGCCCCATTAGTTTGGCGATATTCAGACCTTTTGCCCCATTTCTTTGCCAATATTAACACCTTTCGTGCCATTTAGGTGTCGATATTTTCCTGGCGAGCGATAGCAAGCCTGTAATTATAGAAGTAACCGGCCTTCGGCCGGGAATTTTTTCTACCGAAAAATGTACAAATTTATATCGAAGCCTTGTGGGCGTTCTTTTAAATTTGATAGAGGCTTAGAGAGCACACTAAACCCCCTCCTTAAACCATTGAGCCGAACCAGTAAATTATGCTGCACAATACCGTCTGGGCTGCCTTAAGGTGAATTATTGCTGGCGACTGTACATGTGTTATTGCTGGCTACTGTACATGTGTTATTGCTGGCTACTGTACATGTGTTATTGGTGGCTACTGTACATGTGTTATTGCTGGCTACTGTACATGTGTTATTGCTGGCGACTGTACATGTGTTATTAGGTGTAGTTTGTGGTGGTGACGGGAGGTTCAAGCCGGATGTGGGGCTTGATAAACGGAATTATTTTGTTTTTATCTGATATTTCCCACACACACAAGCGCATACGAACATACACACACACACATACACATACACACACACACACAACTAAAATACACCAACACACACACACACACACACACACACACAACTAAAATACACCAACACACACACACACACACACACAACTAAAATACACCAACACAAACACACACACACACAACTAAAATACACCAGCACACACACACACAACTAAAATACACCAACACACACACACACACACAAACACAACTAAAATACACCAACACACACACACACACAACTAAAATACACCAACACACACACACACACAACTAAAATACACCAACACACACACACACACACACAACTAAAATACACCAACACACACACACACACACACACACACAACTAAAATACACCAACACACACACACACACACACACAACTAAAATACACCAACACACACACACACACACACACACACACAACTAAAATACACCAGCACACACACACACAACTAAAATACACCAACACACACACACACACACACACACACACAACTAAAATACACCAACACACACACACACACACAACTAAAATACACCAACACACACACACACACACAACTAAAATACACCAGCACACACACACACAACTAAAATACACCAACACACACACACACAACTAAAATACACCAGCACACACACACACAACTAAAATACACCAACACACACACACACA
Source organism: Paralithodes platypus (assembly GCA_032716605.1). Classification (NCBI taxonomy): domain Eukaryota; kingdom Metazoa; phylum Arthropoda; class Malacostraca; order Decapoda; family Lithodidae; genus Paralithodes; species Paralithodes platypus. The sequence continues at coordinate 11,687,911 of CM064556.1, forward strand.
CACACACAACTAAAATAAACCAACACACACACACACAACTAAAATACACCAACACACACACACACAACTAAAATACACCAACACACACACACACAACTAAAATACACCAACACACACACACACAACTAAAATACACCAACACACACACACACAACTAAAATACACCAACACACACACACACAACTAAAATACACCAACACACCACTGTACATTACACATTACTAAAATACACCAACACACACACACACAACTAAAATACACCAACACACACACACACACACACACACAACTAAAATACACCAACACACACACACACAACTAAAATACACCAACACACACACACACAACTAAAATACACCAACACACACACACACACAACTAAAATACACCAACACACACACACACACACACAACTAAAATACACCAACACACACACACACAACTAAAATACACCAACACACACACACACAACTAAAATACACCAACACACACACACACACACACACACACAACTAAAATACACCAACACACACACACACAACTAAAATACACCAACACACACACACACAACTAAAATACACCAACACACACACACACACAACTAAAATACACCAACACACACACACACAACTAAAATACACCAACACACACACACACAACTAAAATACACCAACACACACACACACACAACTAAAATACACCAACACACACACACACAACTAAAATACACCAACACACACACACACACAACTAAAATACACCAACACACACACACACACAACTAAAATACACCAACACACACACACACAACTAAAATACACCAACACACACACACACACAACTAAAATACACCAACACACACACACAACTAAAATACACCAACACACACACACACAACTAAAATACACCAACACACACACACACACAACTAAAATACACCAACACACACACACACAACTAAAATACACCAACACACACACACACAACTAAAATAGACCAACACACACACACACAACTAAAATACACCAACACACACACACACACAACTAAAATACACCAACACACACACACACACACACAACTACAATACACCAACACACACACACACAACTAAAATACACCAACACACACACACACAACTAAAATACACCAACACACACACACACACAACTAAAATACACCAACACACACACACACACACAAATAAAATACACCAACACACACACACACACAACTAAAATACACCAACACACACACACACACAACTAAAATACACCAACACACACACACACCACTAAAATACACCAACACACACACACACAATTAAATACACCAACACACACACACACATAACTAAAATACACCAACACACACACACACACACACAATTAAATACACCAACACACACACACACACAACTACAATACACCAACACACACACACACACACACACACACAACTAAAATACACCAACACACACACACACACACCACTAAAATACACCAACACACACACACACACACAGACAACTAAAATACACCAACACACACACACACAGACAACTAAAATACACCAACACACACACACACACAAGTAAAATACACCAACACACACACACACACACACAACTACAATACACCAACACACACACACACACACAGACAACTAAAATACACCAACACACACACACACACACAACTAAAATACACCAACACACACACACACACAACTACAATACACCAACACACACACACACACACACACAACTAAAATACACCAACACACACACACACACACACACCCACTGTCACAATTGGTCCTCATCCCCTTCAGCTTGTTGAGTCCACCAAACTCCTCGGAATCACTGTGGACAACAAACTGAACTGGAAGAAACATGTAACTACCACAGTCAGGACCGCCACTTACAAGTTATTTATGCTAAGGCGGTTGAGATCCCTGGGGGCGCCGGAGAATGAACTGAAGAGTATATATAACACCTTTATACTCCCTAAGCTCACCTACGCCTCTCCCGCCTGGTCCTCCTCTCTAACCCTAACACAACAACGTCAACTGGAGAGAGTTCAGAGGAGGGCATGCAGGATCATCCTGGGTGGCACATATCCAGGGTACGAGGAAGCTCTCACCACCCTTAGCATACCTGCACTTTCAACCCACCACTACAACACACTCAAACAGTTTGCATCTAAGCTGCTTGTTCACCCACGACACAGAAACTTACTTCCACCAGACGCCCCTAGACCTACACGTGCAGCTCGTCATTTCAACACACTCCAACCAATAAGAGCAAGAACTGACAGATATAAAAATAGTCCTATCCCAACCATTGTTAATATTATTAATAATGTGTAATAACGGTCTGTCACACCATATATACGCGCCCACCTTTAATAATATATGCATAAGTGTGTGTGCGTGTGTGTATTAGAATATAATTATGTATGTATTTGCTTGAGTTTGTTTATGTATATGTGTATATATGTATCTATGTATGTGCAGTATATGTGTATGTATGTGTGCGTATATGTGTATGTATGTATGCGTTATTTATGTATATATATGTGTATAGTGTATACTGTTTGTGGTTCGAGCCCGGCTGAGAGTATCAGGTAGGATAAATGAAGAGCATATATGCATGTAATGTGCATATTTATGTATATGTATGTCTGTGTGTACGTGCTGTCAATGGTTCGAGCCCGGTTGAGAATATAAGGTATATAATATATATATGTACTGTACGTGTATTTATATTTATATGGTCATATGCACATATGTATGTAAATATACGTACATATGAGCGAGAACATATTGCTCACTAGCGCAACTTCTGATTATAAATCTATGCATAAGCATTATCTATTATTAAGTGTTCGTGTATCTTCATCCATGTATTTCCACCCTTAACAATAGAACGCCCAGCTCTTCCATATTTCGCCTTCTGTCTCACACACACACACACACACACACACACACACACACACACACACACACACACACACACACCTGCACTACCGAGGATTAACCTCCCATTGTAGTACCCGCACCCTCTTTACCTCACTTACCAAAACAGTTTCTGTATGTATGTATGTCTGTGTGCATACGTGAGCGTTTGTGTATACGGACATGTGCACACTTACTGCATGTTCTTATGTTCCTATATATGTATGTATATGTATGTGCGCACGTACGTGTATATACGTATGTTCTGTATATGAGTAAGTTAATAAATGTGTAAATGTACTGTATATCACTTACTCTCATGGTTATTTTACGATAATTTGTATTCTGCACATGCATCATTATTGTATTTATTTATTTTGTTTGTAAACTAAGCTTACCATCCTCATATCTGTACATCTCATGTTCATCCACTAAATTGTAAAATGTGTATTTTCAGCTCATGAGGCTGCCATTCTTTAATAAACCGTTTATTATTATTATTATTATTATTACACAACTACAATACACCAACACACGACTGTACATTACACACAACATATGTATTATTTCCACACATGCGAACGCTATATTCACCTTTTAAATATTCACGGCGGGGCAAACGTTGAGATAGAAACGATAAGTATTTATTTTTTATTTTTTTTTATTTTTTATTTTTTTGTCACGCGAATGGCGTCATCTTTCACTCGTCTATTTCCTTCTTTCTTTCTATATTTGTCTTCATTGAACTCTGGAGGAACAAAAATAAATAATAATAATAATAATAATAATAATAATAATAATAATAATATTAATAATAATAACAATAATAATAATAATAACAATAATAATAATAATAATAACAATAATAATAATAATAATAATAACAATAATAATAATAATAATAACAATACTAATATTAATATTAGTAATAATAATAACAATAATAATAACATAATAACATAATAATAATAATAACAATAATAATAATAATAATATAATAATAATAATAACAATAATAATAATAATAATAATAATAATAATAACAATAATAATAATAATAACAATAATAATAATAATAATAACAATAATAATAATAATAATAACAATAATAATAATAATAATAACAATAATAATAATAATAACAATAATAATAATAATAATAATAATGTGCTCTTTTTTGTATCCCAACCCCAAACCAACTACCGGTACATTATTTGTATCATGTATTACTTCCATCTAATAAATTCAGTGTATTTATGTACTGATTATTAAGTTTATAACTACTGTTGCTACATTATTGGGGGGAAATCACTTCTAGCCTTCCAACATTCGAAGCAGATATATGTACAGAATTCATCCACCCAGACTATACCATCTTCCATACCCATGTTACTAATACAACAAAGATGGGATATAGTTGGCAGAATATAGTTGCAGAATATAGTTGCAGATTATAGTTGCAGAATATAGTTGCAGATTATAGTTGCAGAATATAGTTGCAGATTATAGTTGCAGATTATAGTTGCAGATTATAGTTGCAGAATATAATTGCAGATTATAGTTGCAGATTATAGTTGCAGAATATAGTTGCAGAATATAGTTGCAGAATATAGTTGCAGATTACAGTTGCAGAATATAGTTGCAGAATATAGTTGCAGATTATAGTTGCAGATTATAGTTGAAGAATATAGTTGCAGAATATAGTTGCAGATTATAGTTGCAGATTATAGTTGCAGAATATAGTTGCAGAATATAGTTGCAGAATATAGTTGCAGATTATAGTTGCAGATTATAGTTGCAGAATATAGTTGCAGAATATAGTTGCAGAATATAGTTGCAGATTATAGTTGCAGATTATAGTTGCAAAATATAGTTGCAGAATATAGTTGCAGATTATAGTTGCAGATTATAGTTGCAGAATATAGTTGCAGAATATAGTTGCAGATTATAGTTGCAGAATATAGTTGCAGAATATAGTTGCAGAATATAGTTGTAGAATATAGTTGCAGAATCTAGTTGCAGAATCTAGTTGCAGAATATAGTTGCAGAATATAGTTACCGAATATAGTTGCCGAATATAGTTGCAGAATATAGTTGCAGAATATAGTTGCAGAATATGGTTGCAGAATATAGTTGCAGAATATAGTTGCAGAATATAGTTGCAGAATATAGTTGCCGAATATAGTTGCAGATTATAGTTGCAGAATATAGTTGCAGAATATAGTTGTAGAATATAGTTGCCGAATATAGTTGCCGAATATAGTTGCCGAATATAGTTGCAGAATATAGTTGCAGATCGGAAAATTGCCAGAAATGGAGCTGGTGTGACACGGACTTTGGTGAGCAGTGTCTTGATCTCTTCACCATCATTACGACATGTCCAGCATATTCTCTGGGTACCATTAGACGATTTGCTTTAGTTTGTCATCTACCTACACGACTCAAATGAGAAATATAGGATATTAAGGTGAGATTTCCACTTGAGGGATTTTTTCTGGACTCCTTTCTCCCTCATGTTTAGCCCCATTGCTTTTCTAATTTTAAGACGTTCGCCCCATTATTTTGACGATTTTAAGAACCTTCGACCCATTTCTGTCAATTGTAAGAACTTTCGTGCCATTTAGGTGTCGATTTTATCCTGGCGAGCGATAGCGAGCCTGTAATTTAAGAGGAACCGGCTTTGAGCCGGGACATTTTTCTACCGAAAAATGTACAAATTTATCTTGAAAGGGGCTCAAGGGGGTGTAATCTTAAGCTTGATGGATATCTAGAGACCAAACTCAAATCCTCCCCTTAATAAAGCCTCTTCCTAACACACTGTATAGATCCTTCTGAAACTGCATATATTTTCTCATTGTAGCCCGGTGTATATATAGCGATAGGTCTCATTAGCGGTATAACCAACGAAGGTTAATTATTGCCTATAGGTTAACCCTCTCCGACATATGACGCGATTTTGAGCCTATTAGGGATACTTTAAAGCCTTTGTTACCATCAGGGGTATTTAGAAACCTTTAGTTTAGTTACTTCAACCTCTGCAGTTGTCTTTGAGTTAGCTGTGTTGAGCCTATTGGGGATACTTTAAAGCCTTTGTTACCATCAGGGTATTTAGAAACCTTTAGTTTAGTTACTTCAACCTCTGCAGTTGTCTTTGAGTTAGCTGTGTTGAGCCTATTGGGGATACTTTAAAGCCTTTGTTACCATCAGGGGTATTTAGAAACCTTTAGTTTAGTTACTTCAACCTCTGCAGTTGTCTTTGAGTTAGCTGTGTTGAGCCTATTGGGGATACTTTAAAGCCTTTGTTACCATCAGGGGTATTTAGAAACCTTTAGTTTAGTTACTTCAACCTCTGCAGTTGTCTTTGAGTTAGCTGTGTTGAGCCTATTGGGGATACTTTAAAGCCTTTGTTACCATCAGGGGTATTTAGAAACCTTTAGTTTAGTTACTTCAACCTCTGCAGTTGTCTTTGAGTTAGCTGTGTTGAGCCTATTAGGGATACTTTAAAGCCTTTGTTACCATCAGGGGTATTTAGAAACCTTTAGTTTAGTTACTTCAACCTCTGCAGTTGTCTTTGAGTTAGCTGTGTTGAGCCTATTAGGGATACTTTAAAGCCTTTGTTACCATCAGGGGTATTTAGAAACCTTTAGTTTAGTTACTTCAACCTCTGCAGTTGTCTTTGAGTTAGCTGTGTTGAGCCTATTGGGGATACTTTAAAGCCTTTGTTACCATCAGGGGTATTTAGAAACCTTTAGTTTAGTTACTTCAACCTCTGCAGTTGTCTTTGAGTTAGCTGTGGGCAGAGCACTAATTTTGGAGAGGTAATTATAAGAGTGAGAGAACTCTATTTCTTATTGCTAATCTGGCAACCTCTGCGTCATATGAGTCTGAAAGGGTTAATATGATCATGCGTCATTCGAGATATATATACGGTATTAAAAGTGGGTCGCAGTTGTTATATTGTGTATTGTTTTATATATTGTGTGGGTGTTGTGTTGCTCTTGTGGGTGTTGCTCTTGTGGGTGTTGTGTTGCTCTTGTGGGTGTTGCTCTTGTGGGTGTTGCTCTTGTTGGTGTTGCTCTTGTGGGTGTTGCTCTTGTGGGTGTTGCTCTTGTGGGTGTTGCTCTTGTGGGTGTTGTGTTGCTCTTGTGGGTGTTGTGTTGCTCTTGTGGGTGTTGCTCTTGTGGGTGTTGCTCTTGTGGATGTTGCTCTTGTGGGTGTTGCTCTTGTGGGTGTTGTGTTGCTCTTGTGGGTGTTGTGTTGCTCTTGTGGGTGTTGTGTTGCTCTTGTGGGTGTTGTGTTGCTCTTGTGGGTGTTGTGTTGCTCTTGTGGGTGTTGCTCTTGTGGATGTTGCTCTTGTGGGTGTTGCTCTTGTGGGTGTTGTGTTGCTCTTGTGGGTGTTGCTCTTGTGGGTGTTGCTCTTGTGGGTGTTGTGTTGCTCTTGTGGGTGTTGCTCTTGTGGGTGTTGCTCTTGTGGGTGTTGCTCTTGTGGGTGTTGCTCTTGTGGGTGTTGCTCTTGTGGGTGTTGCTCTTGTGGGTGTTGCTCTTGTGGGTGTTGCTCTTGTGGGTGTTGCTCTTGTGGGTGTTGCTCTTGTGGGTGTTGCTCTTGTGGGTGTTGCTCTTGTGGGTGTTGCTCTTGTGGGTGTTGTGTTGCTCTTGTGGGTGTTGCTCTTGTGGGTGTTGTGTTGCTCTTGTGGGTGTTGCTCTTGTGGGTGTTGCTCTTGTGGGTGTTGCTCTTGTGGGTGTTGTGTTGCTCTTGTGGGTGTTGCTCTTGTGGGTGTTACTCTTGTGGGTGTTGCTCTTGTGGGTGTTGCTCTTGTGGGTGTTGTTCTTGTGGGTGTTGGTCTTGTGGGTGTTGTGTTGCTCTTGTGGGTGTTACTCTTGTGGGTGTTGCTCTTGTGGGTGTTGCTCTTGTGGGTGTTGCTCTTGCGGGTGTTGCTCTTGTGGGTGTTGCTCTTGTGGGTGTTGCTCTTGTGGGTGTTGCTCTTGTGGGTGTTGCTCTTGTGGGTGTTGCTCTTGCGGGTGTTGCTCTTGTGGGTGTTGCTCTTGTGGGTGTTGCTCTTGTGGGTGTTGCTCTTGTGGGTGTTGTTCTTGTGGGTGTTGGTCTTGTGGGTGTTGCTCTTGTGGGTGTTGCTCTTGTGGGTGTTGCTCTTGTGGGTGTTGCTCTTGTGGGTGTTGTTCTTGTGGGTGTTACTCTTGTGGGTGTTGCTCTTGTGGGTGTTGCTCTTGTGGGTGTTGTTCTTGTGGGTGTTGTTCTTGTGGGTGTTGGTCTTGTGGGTGTTGCTCTTGTGGGTGTTGTGTTGCTCTTGTGGGTGTTGCTCTTGTGGGTGTTGTTCTTGTGGGTGTTGGTCTTGTGGGTGTTGCTCTTGTGGGTGTTGTGTTGCTCTTGTGGGTGTTGGTCTTGTGGGTGTTGTTCTTGTGGGTGTTGCTCTTGTGGGTGTTGTGTTGCTCTTGTGGGTGTTGCTCTTGTGGGTGTTGCTCTTGTGGGTGTTGCTCTTGTGGGTGTTGTGTTGCTCTTGTGGGTGTTGTGTTGCTCTTGTGGGTGTTGTGTTGCTCTTGTGGGTGTTGTGTTGCTCTTGTGGGTGTTGCTCTTGTGGATGTTGCTCTTGTGGGTGTTGCTCTTGTGGGTGTTGTGTTGCTCTTGTGGGTGTTGCTCTTGTGGATGTTGCTCTTGTGGGTGTTGCTCTTGTGGGTGTTGCTCTTGTGGGTGTTGCTCTTGTGGGTGTTGCTCTTGTGGGTGTTGCTCTTGTGGGTGTTGCTCTTGTGGGTGTTGCTCTCGTGGGTGTTGCTCTTGTGGGTGTTGCTCTTGTGGGTGTTGCTCTTGTGGGTGTTGGTCTTGTGGCTGTTGCTCTTGTGGGTGTTGCTCTTGTGGGTGTTGCTCTTGTGGGTGTTGGTCTTGTGGGTGTTGTGTTGGTCTTGTGGGTGTTGGTCTTGTGGGTGTTGTGTTGGTCTTGTGGGTGTTGCTCTTGTGGGTGTTGCTCTTGTGGGTGTTGCTCTTGTGGGTGTTGGTCTTGTGGGTGTTGTGTTGGTCTTGTGGGTGTTGGTCTTGTGGGTGTTGGTCTTGTGGGTGTTGGTCTTGTGGGTGTTGGTCTTGTGGGTGTTGCTCTTGTGGGTGTTGTGTTGCTCTTGTGGGTGTTGCTCTTGTGGGTGTTGCTCTTGTGGGTGTTGCTCTTGTGGGTGTTGCTCTTGTGTCGCACAGTTTAAGGGGGGTGACCTGTTTTTTTTTCTCATTTTCTCTCTTTCTCTGGCTTGTATCCATTCGGCCCCATTCAGCCAACTATTTTAAGACGTTTATCCCCATCTAGGTGTTGATTTCTTCCTGGCGAGCGATAGCGAGCCAGCATTATGAAGAAATCCGGCTTCACCGGAGAAATTTTTCTATCGAAAAATGTACAAATTTAGCCTGCTGTCAAACAAAAATAAAAAATATGCTGGCTCGCTACCGCTCACCAGTAAAAAATTTACACCTGGATGGGGATAAACGTCTTAAAACAGTAGGCTGAATGGGGCCAAATGGATACAAGCCAGAGAATGATAGAAAAGGACAGAACCAAAACAGGTCAACCCCCTTAACCCCTTCTGTACCGGCGACGTCTTTCTATGCATAATCTAGCTACCATTAACGGGAGGTTTCTAGTTTGTTTCCTACTCCTCCAGCAATCTAAAAATGTCACCCCCTTGATCCCCTTTCAAGATAAATTTGTACATTTTTCGGTAGAAAAATGTCCCGGCCGAAGGCCGATTACTCTTAAATTACAGGCTCGCTATCGCTCGCCAGGATAAAATCGACACCTGAATGCCACGAAAGGTCTTAAAATTGACAGAATGGGGCGGAAATTCTTAAAATCACCAAACTAATGGGGCTAATGTCTTAAAATCACAAAAGCAATGGGGCTAGACATGAGGGAGAAAAGGGTCAAGAAAGAAGTCCCTCAAGTGGAAATCTCCCCTTAAGTAACTGGGCAGTGTGCTGAGTAAAGATGGGAGTATGGATGAAGAAGTGCGTGAGAGGGTGCAACAGGGGAAGAGGGTTGTAGGAATCCTGAAAGCAGTAACAAGAAATAGGGTGGTCAGCTTGGAAGTGAAGAAGTCCTTGCATGACAGAGTGGTAATCCCGATATTGACTTACGGGAGCGAAGCATGGACGTTGGTGAAGAGGCTCAAACCAGGAGTGAGAGGGGTGGGAGTGAGTTACTAGAGAAGTGCGTGCGGAGTTACATGGAGGGATAGACAGCCGAATGAGGAAGTACGAGAGAAGTGTGGTGTGGATGTAGATGTACTGGAAAGTGTGAAAAGGAACACCTTGAGATGGTTCGGCCATGTGGAACGTATGGGAAGCGAGATAATTACTAAGAGAGTGTACGAGAGTGCTGTGGAAGGACAGAGAGGGAGAGGTAGACCGAGTGAGAGGTGGAAGGATGGAGTTAAGAAGTATATGAGCGAAGGCGGTGCTGGATAGGAGGAGGGGAGTCGACTGACTGGGGACAGAGGTGCATGGGGGCGTTTCGTTCGTGGCCACACCTTCGGGGATCACGTCATCCGGCAATAGATAGATAGATATATAATTTCCTCCCTAGACCTCCACCAAGCTGTAATAAACACCCCCTAGACCCCCCCTTCAAGATATATTTCTACATTTTTCGGTAGAAAAAATTACTCCTAAAACTACTCCTAAAATTACTCCTAAAATTACTCCTAAAATTACTCCTAAAACTGCTCCTAAAATTACTCCTAAAATTACAAGCCTGTTATCGCTCTCCAGGAAAAAATCGACACCTAAATGGCACGAAAGGTCTTATTATTGACAAAGAAATGGGGCATAAAGTCATAAAATCGACAAACAAATGAACCGAACGTCTTAAGGGGAGGTTTTTAGTGCGTTCCCTAGACTTCCATCAAGCTTGAAATTACACCCCCTTGACCCCCTTTCAAGATAAATTTGTACATTTTTCGGTAGAAAAATTTCCCGGCCAAAGGCCGGTTACTCTTTAATTACAGGCTCGCTATCGCTCGCCAGGAAAAAATCGACACCTAAATGGGACGAAAGGTCTTAAAAGTGACACGAATGGGGTGAAAGTTCTTAAAATTGCCAAACTAATGGGGCGAACGTCTTAAAATCTCAAAAGCAATGGGGCTAAACATGAGGGAGAAAGGGGTAAAGAAAAAAAAACCCTCAAGTGGAAATCTCCCCTTAAATTCTAGAAACAAAGGAAAAGAGAGTCAGAAAACCCGGCCCATCCTCCCTTAACCCCTTCTGTGCCTGAGACGTCTTTTGGGGTTCGATTTCGGCTACTTTTAGACGATTTTATGAAAGCTTAAGAAGGATGTACGGATGTCAGAGGGTTAAGGGGAGGTATTTACTTAGTTCCCTAGACCTCCATCAAGCTTAAAATTACACCCCCTTGAGTCCCTTTCAAGATAAATTTGTAAATTTTTCGGTAGAAAAATGTCCCGGCCGAAGGCCGATTCCTCTTAGATTACAGGCTCGCTATCGCTCGCCAGGATAAAATTGACACCTGAATGGCACGAAAGGTCTTAATATGGGGTGAAAGTTCTTAAAATCGCTAAACTAATGTGGCAAACGTTTTATAATATCAAAAGCAATGGGGCTAAACATGAGGGAGAAAGGGGTCAAGAAAAAAATCCCTCAAGTGGAGATCTCCCCTTAAATGAGTCTTTACCCTTTTAACCCTTTCAAGCTCCAATACGCGTTTCTGTTGTTTTCTGGCTACTATTAGACGATTTTATTCAGATTAGTAACGGTATACGGAAGTCAAAGGGTTGATTGAGATAGTATTTAACCCTTTTAATACCAACCGATCCTTCCTAAGCTGCATAAAATCGTCTAATGATAGCCAATATAAACTGCTAAAACGCGTCAGAGCTTCAAGGGGTTAATTCCCACATATGCTTCCTAAGCTGCATATAATAACATCGTCTAATGGTAGCCTGAAAACGCGTCACAATCTTCAATGGGTTATATTTTGCCCCCCCCCCCCCCCCTTCTCTCTCTCTCTCCCAAACACACACACACACACACTCTCTCTCTCACATACACAATCTCCCCCCCTCACAAACACAGACACACACATACTCTCTCTCTCTCTCTCTCTCTCTCACAAACACACACACACACACACTCTCTCTCTCACTCACGCAAAATCATCCCCCCCACCACCACTCTCTCTCTCTCTCTCTCCCCTCGCCCCCTATATATACCCGTTGTGAGAGAGAGCGAGAGCCAGAGATAAAGAGAGAGAGGGGTGAGCTAGGTCGAAGTCAGAACAGCTCCGTCCCACTCACTCACTCACTCACTCACACTCTGCGATTCGTATCTCACTTATAACCCACACGAACCTCTAGTGTAATCTCACTGGTACATCAGCATTCGTTGCATTTGTTATTTTGCAAACTTTTATTAATTATACTATTGAAAACCAAGCTCATTTGCATATACATTTCGTTTAATAATAATAATAATAATAATAATCTAGTAATCATATGTTGCTGATAGCTTAATCTACCCAAATTAGTTGCAATTCGAGGTATTCTAAATCATCATTGAGGGAAAAGAACACATTTAAGTCCAAATTTAGATCGTTAAGAATAAATCAGTCATTCTCGGACCAGTTTTATATATTGCAGTTGAAGTTAAATCCAGAGAGAGTCAATCAAGAGTAAATCAAGAGTTAAGAGTAAATCAAGAGTGAAGAGTAAATCAAGAGTTAATCAAGAATCAATCAAGAGTTAATCAAGAGTTAATCAAGAGTCAATCAAGAGTCAATCGAGAGTTAATCAAGAGTAAATCAAGAGTTAATCGAGAGTTAATCAAGAGTCAATCAAGAGTTAATCAAGAGTAAATCAAGAGTTAATCAAGAGTAAATCAAGAGTTAATCAAAAGTTGAGAGTAAATCAAGAGTTAATCAAGAGTTAATCAAGAGTTAAGAGTAAATCAAGAGTTAATCAAGAGTTAAGAGTAAATCAAGAGTAAAGCAAGATTAAATCAAGAGTTAATCAAGAGTTAAGAGTAAATCAAGAGTTAATCAAGAGTAAAGCAAGATTAAATCAAGAGTTAATCAAGAGTATATCAAGAGTTAATCAAGAGTTAATCAAGAGTATTCCAAGAGTAAATCAAGTGCAAATCACGAGTAAATCATGAGTAAACCAAGCGTGAATCAAGAGTAAATACAAAATAATTCAAGCAAATCAAGAGTAAATCAAGAGTTAATGAAGAGTTAATCAAGAATACATCAAGATAACATCAAGAATACATCAAGATAACATCAAGAATACATCAAGATAACATCAAGAATACATCAAGATAACATCAAGAATACATCAAGAGTATATCAAGAGCAAAATCACGCAATCAAGAATAAATCGAGAGTAAATAAAAAGCTAAGAGTTAATCAAGAGTAAATAATCCAGCTAAGGTCAAAGCAGTGAGTGATGGTGGGTGGTGGTATGGGCGTAGTGTTGGTGGTGGTGGTGGTATGGGCGTGCACAGCTTCACACACGGGCGTATATGGGGGGCCTGGCTCAGAAGGAGATTATTCACCCATCACAGGTTAGTATTATTTTATGGTTTTTGTTTCTGGGGATAGGTCCACTTGGGGGTATTTTGTGTATTTTGGGCACGCTAATTACACTCGTCACTAAGCTTAACAAAATAAACAAATTGCCAAACTCACTCACACCCCAGGCGTAACAGAGACTTTACCATGGGAAGAATGTTTTTTTTTTTTTTTTTAAACTTTCTCTCCTTTTCTCTCTTTCCCTGGCTTGTATCCATTCGGCCCCATTCAGCCGACTGTTTTAAGACGTTTATCCCCATCCTGGTGTCGATTTCTTCCTGGCGAGCGATAGCGAGCCAGCATTGTATGGAGAAATCCGGCTTCGCCGGATAATATTTTCGATAGAAAAATTTACAAATTTAGCCTGCTGTCAAAAAACCATATACAGGTATATATATATATATGCTGGCTCGCTACCGTTCACCAGCAAAATATTGACACCTGGATGGGGGTAAACGTCTTAAAACAGTAGGCTGAATGGGGCCGAATGGATACAAGCCAAAGAGAGAGGGTGAGAAAGAGAAAAAAAACCCGAGGTGGGCTCCCTTAACCCGTGGAGCCCCGGCTAGTTTTGTAATGTTTGCGCACCAGAACCCGGCCGGTTTTCAAAAAATGGTTTTATTCCAGAAACAATAGCGAATGGGTTAGGAATGAAGGAAAAACCACGAAAAACCGCTCAAAAAGCTTAAAAAATGGTCCTACAGAGCCCCCGAAAACGGATTTTATAAGAGTAAAAAATTGAAGGCAATTATCCCCAAAAAACAGGTTTTTGCGCGCGCACGCACGTGGACTTTGAGAGTTTTCAACCATCGGCACGGTTGCGTGGGATACGTACACAGTTCCCATACAAATCTGAGCCCTCTTGAGTGGCTACACCTGAGGTTACGGTCGGCGCAATTAGGGTGACGCGCCAGGCGCGTCTCTGGGGCTGTGCGTTACATACATCGCCGACGCGTCAGGCGCGTCGCTGGGGCTGTACGGGTTAACTTGACAAGCTTTTTATGAACAAAGGTGTCTGAAATTTTTTGAAAGGCGAGTATATAATGGCATCTCTCTCTCTCTCTCTCTCTCTCTCTCTCCACACACTCTCACACACATACTCTCTCCCCCCCCCCCCCCTACACGCCTATCGCACCCCAACATCTTATCCCCCCGTCCATCTCGGACAGCGCAGATCTAACCTTTTATAATTCAACCTTTGCTAACTGCCAGAAATAGTCCACAGCGATACTACCATACGGGAATTATTAAAAAAAAAAAAAAAACACACACACACCCACACCCACACACACACACACACACACACCCACACACACACACACGACATAAAAGAAATAACCCCGATCCTTGTGTTTGGTAGGGACTTATTTCAGTAGTCATAGTGCAACATCAGCTTAACATGCGGTGTGGTGGTTAGCACGCTCGGCTCACAGCTGAGAGGCCTAGGGTTCGAATCCCGGGCAGGGCAAGACGGACGGGGCAGTCCCTTATACCCTGTTCAGTATATGAAAGCCAATGAAACGATGCAATACTTCAGAACTTTGATGTCAAGGATCAACGATAACATAAGAACATAAGAAAATGGGAGTCTACAGAAACCCGATTGGCCCACACAAGGCAGATCCCTCTCACACTCAACCCCAATTATAAGGTCTACTGTATATATATGCTCTTGATTGTACCTAGTGTTAAGGGGAGGTTTTTAGTTTGGTCCCTAGATATCCTTCAAGCTTAACATTACAGCCCCTAGACCCCCTTTCAAGATAAATTTGTAAATTTTTCGGTAGAAAATGTCCCGGCCGAAGGCCGGTTCCTCTTAAATTACAGGCTCACTATCGCTCGCCAGGAAAAAATCGACACCTAAATGGCACGAACATTCTTAAAATTGACAGAAATGGGGCGAAAGTTCTTAAAATCGCCAAACTAATGGGGGGAACGTCTTAAAATAGCAAAAGCAATGGGGCTAAACATGAGGGAGAAAGGGGTAAAGAAAAAAAATCCCTCGAGTGGAAATCTGATCTTGAGCAAGGGACTGGATTTCTCGAAAAGAGGCCCCAGTCCTGACGCCCTTCTTGACTTTACAGTGCGCTCGCTTAAGAGGGGATGGCCCGGTGGTTTTCTGGACCACTTTCTCCCTCATGTTTAGCCCCATTAGTTGTCAGATGTTAAAATGTTTGCCCCATTAGTTAGTCGATTTTAAGACCTTTCGCCCCATTTCTTCGTCAATATTTAGACCTTTCGTGCTATTTAGGTGTCGATTCTTTCCCTGGCGAACGATAGTGAGCCTGTATTATAATGTTGGAAGAACCGGCCTTCGGCCGGTACATTTCTCTACCGAAAAATGTACAAATTAATCTAGAAGGGGGATCTAATGGATGTTTTTTTTTTTTTTTTTTTTTTATTTGATGGAGGTCTAGGGAGGAAACTAGAAAAATAATGAATACATGCAAAAATCGCCCAAAAAGTTAACCATAGTCCCTTTAATATCTGTGTTGATGGTGTAATGGTTTAGATGCTTATGGTTTGGGTGTGGTGTCCCGAGTTAGAATCCCGGGAGGACCATAATTATGCTTTCATTAGTTTATTCAAGTGCATTGGGGGTTTGTAATTGATGATTAATGTTGGTTGAAAGCCTCTGAAGTCCTATTTTAACCCTTTCAAGCATTTATGACGCAGAGGTTGGCAGATTAGCAATAAGAAATAGAGTTCTCTCAATCTTATAAGTACCTCTCCAAAATTAGTTTTCTGCCCACAGCTAACTCAAAGACAACTGCAGAGGTTGAAGTAACTAAACTAAAGGTTTCTAAATACCCCTGATGGTAACAAAGACTGTAAAGTATCCCCAATAGGCTCAACACAGCTAACTCAAAGACAACTGCAGAGGTTGAAGTAACTAAACTAAAGGTTTCTAAATACCCCTAATGGTAACAAAGGCTTTAAAGTATCCCCAATAGGCTCAACACAGCTAACTCAAAGACAACTGCAGAGGTTGAAGTAACTAAACTAAAGGTTTCTAAATACCCCTGATGGTAACAAAGGTTTTAAAGTATCCCCAATAGGCTCAAAATCGCGTCATATGTCGGAGAGGGTTAACTAACTAACTAGTCTATTCGCTGTAAGTAGGCGAGAAATCATGAACTCTATCCTCTGTAACTCAAACACGACTAGGGTAATCGAGCTAATATTTCTACCATTTGGGAAGAGTCAGTCAAGGCATAGATGTGGAAAATTACAGCCCATTTGCTCCAGCCATTTTTGAGTTACAGAGGATATAAGAGTTCTCATGATTTCTCGCCTACTTACAGCGTTAGTGGACAGTTGTGACGTCCAAAATACAGTAGCGCCCTCTATTGGGGTTAAGGGGGGTGACCTGCTTCTTGTTATTTCTGTCCTTTTCTCTCTTTCCCTGGCTTGTATCCATTCGGCCCTATTCAGCCAACTATTTTAAGACGTTTATCCCCATCTAGGTGTCGATTTCTTCCTGGCGAGCGATAGCGAGCCAGCATTATATGAAGAAATCCGGCTTCGCCGGAGACATTTTTCTATCGAAAAATGTACAAATTTAGCCTGCTGTCAAACAGAAATAAAAAATATGCTGGCTCGCTACCGCTCACCAGTAAAAAAATTACACCTGGATGGGGATAAACGTCTTAAAACAGTAGGCTGAATGGGGCCAAATGGATACAAGCCAGGGAAAGATAGAAAAGGACAGAACCAAAACAGGTCATCCTCCCTTAAGGTGAGATGGGTCGCTTTTCTGGTCCCCTCCTCCCTCATGTTTAGCCCCACTAGTTTTCAGATTTTATGACGTTCGCCCCATTAGCTTGGTGATTTTAAGACCTTCCACCCCATTTCTTTGTCAATATTAGGACCTTTCGTGACATTTAGGTGTCTATTTTTTCCTGGCGAGCGATAGCGAGCCTGTAATTTTAAGAAGAAACCCGAAAAATGTACAAATATATCTTGAAAGGGGGTCTAGGGGGTGTTTTTAAAGCTTGATGGAGGTCTAGGGAGGAAAATAAAAATAATAATGAATATATACAGTATATATATATATATATATATATATATATATATATATATATATATGTATATATATATATATATATATATGTGTGTGTGTGCGTGTCAGTATTGCGTCATAGCCTTTGTGTACATATGTTTGTGTGTGAGCTCGTGCGTAAGTGTGATAAGGTCAGTGCGTATGTGTGTGTGTGTGTGAGTGTGTGTGTGTGTGTGTGTGTGTGTGTGTGTGAGTGTGTGACTGTGTGTGTGTGTGAGTGTGTGTAGGTGTTGTTGCCTCGGTGTTAGTAAAGCAAGATATGTTTTTCTCTGCCTATATCAAAAACTTTAAATTGTGTTTGTAGGGCAAGAAATGTGTGTGTGTGTGTGTGTGTAACTGTGTATGTGTGTGTGTAACTGTGTGTGTGTTTGTGTGTGACTGTGTGTGTAACTGTGTGTGTGTGACTGTGTGTGTGTGTGTGTGTGTAACTGTGTGTGTAACTGTATGTGTATGTGGGTGTGTGTAACTGTATGTATGCGTGTACATGTGTGTGTATGTGGTGGAATACCCATACTATACCCTGTCCCGAGTCAGTAGGCCAGCACTCTTGAACATTAACCTCTACAACTCACAAACGACTAGAGTAATCCAGCTAATAAGTCTACCATTTAGGAAGGGTCAGCCTGGGAATAGACGAGGAAATTTACAGCCCATTTGTTCTACCCCTTTTTGAGTTACAGGGGTTAGGGTTCACAATTTCTGGACCACCTATTTGTAACATAAGATTTCCGAGTCAATATTCAGATATGTTAGGGGGGGTCACCTGCTTTGTTTATCTTTCTCTCCTTTTCTCTCTTTCCCTGGCTTGTATCCATTCGGCCCCATTCAGCCTACTGTTTTAAGACGTTTTTCCCCATCCAGGTGTCGATTTCTTCCTGGCGAGCGATAGCGAGCCAGCATTGTATGGAGAAATCCGGCTTCGCCGGAGAAATTGTTCTATCGAAAAATGTACAAATTTAGCTTGCTGTCAAAATAAAAATATATATGCTGGCTCGCTACCGCTCGCCAGGAAAATATTGACACCTGGATGGGGTTAAACGCCTTAAACAGTAGGCTGAATGGGGCCGAATGGATACAAGCCAAAGAGAGAGGGAGAGACAGAGAAAAAAAAAGCGAGGTGGGCTCCCTTAAATCAAATATAATACTCTATCTCCACACATCAAACACCTCTCAACGAAATTAATGAAAACATGTGTGATCTTACCGGGATTCGAACCTGGGTCACCACATGTCTATATGCTCAGGCCCATTCCCCACTTTTCCTATTTTTAATTTTTACTTTCTATTTTACTCCATTTTATTATTTTGTTGTTTTTATTTTCTTGGGGGGGGGGGCGACTCAAGACAGAGCCAGAACAGGGAAAACACAAAACACAAGACAGAACAACGAACAAACACAGACAAACCACAAAATTCACACATGCACCACAAACAGGTCTTAACCCTCTCCGACATATGACGCGATTTTGAGCCTATTAGGGATACTTTAAAGCCTTTGTTACCATCAGGGGTATTTAGAAACCTTTAGTTTAGTTACTTCAACCTCTGCAGTTGTCTTTGAGTTAGCTGTGTTGAGCCTATTGGGGATACTTTAAAGCCTTTGTTACCATCAGGGGTATTTAGAAACCTTTAGTTTAGTTACTTCAACCTCTGCAGTTGTCTTTGAGTTAGCTGTGTTGAGCCTATTGGGGATACTTTAAAGCCTTTGCTACCATCAGGGGTATTTAGAAACCTTTAGTTTAGTTACTTCAACCTCTGCAGTTGTCTTTGAGTTAGCTGTGTTGAGCCTATTGGGGATACTTTAAAGCCTTTGTTACCATCAGGGGTATTTAGAAACCTTTAGTTTAGTTACTTCAAACCTCTGCAGTTGTCTTTGAGTTAGCTGTGTTGAGCCTATTGGGGATACTTTAAAGCCTTTGCTACCATCAGGGGTATTTAGAAACCTTTAGTTTAGTTACTTCAACCTCTGCAGTTGTCTTTGAGTTAGCTGTGTTGAGCCTATTGGGGATACTTTAAAGCCTTTGTTACCATCAGGGGTATTTAGAAACCTTTAGTTTAGTTACTTCAACCTCTGCAGTTGTCTTTGAGTTAGCTGTGTTGAGCCTATTGGGGATACTTTAAAGCCTTTGTTACCATCAGGGGTATTTAGAAACCTTTAGTTTAGTTACTTCAACCTCTGCAGTTGTCTTTGAGTTAGCTGTGTTGAGCCTATTGGGGATACTTTAAAGCCTTTGTTACCATCAGGGGTATTTAGAAACCTTTAGTTTAGTTACTTCAACCTCTGCAGTTGTCTCTGAGTTAGCTGTGTTGAGCCTATTGGGGATACTTTAAAGCCTTTGTTACCATCAGGGGTATTTAGAAACCTTTAGTTTAGTTACTTCAACCTCTGCAGTTGTCTTTGAGTTAGCTGTGTTGAGCCTATTGGGGATACTTTAAAGCCTTTGTTACCATCAGGGGTATTTAGAAACCTTTAGTTTAGTTACTTCAACCTCTGCAGTTGTCTTTGAGTTAGCTGTGTTGAGCCTATTGGGGATACTTTAAAGCCTTTGTTACCATCAGGGGTATTTAGAAACCTTTAGTTTAGTTACTTCAACCTCTGCAGTTGTCTTTGAGTTAGCTGTGTTGAGCCTATTGGGGATACTTTAAAGCCTTTGTTACCATCAGGGGTATTTAGAAACCTTTAGTTTAGTTACTTCAACCTCTGCAGTTGTCTTTGAGTTAGCTGTGTTGAGCCTATTGGGGATACTTTAAAGCCTTTGCTACCATCAGGGGTATTTAGAAACCTTTAGTTTAGTTACTTCAACCTCTGCAGTTGTCTTTGAGTTAGCTGTGTTGAGCCTATTGGGGATACTTTAAAGCCTTTGCTACCATCAGGGGTATTTAGAAACCTTTAGTTTAGTTACTTCAACCCCTGCAGTTGTCTTTGAGTTAGCTGTGTTGAGCCTATTAGGGATACTTTAAAGCCTTTGTTACCATCAGGGGTATTTAGAAACCTTTAGTTTAGTTACTTCAACCCCTGCAGTTGTCTTTGAGTTAGCTGTGTTGAGCCTATTAGGGATACTTTAAAGCCTTTGTTACCATCAGGGGTATTTAGAAACCTTTAGTTTAGTTACTTCAACCCTGCAGTTGTCTTTGAGTTAGCTGTGTTGAGCCTATTGGGGATACTTTAAAGCCTTTGTTACCATCAGGGGTATTTAGAAACCTTTAGTTTAGTTACTTCAACCCCTGCAGTTGTCTTTGAGTTAGCTGTGGGCAGAAAACAAATTTTGGAGAGGTAATTATAAGAGTGAGAGAACTCTATTTCTTATTGCTAATCTGGGAACCTCTGCGTCATATGTGCGTGAAAGGGTTAATACTGCCTTGATCCTCTTCGTATCCCCATATTCCTCATTCACGTTGTTTCCCAATAGCCTTATTATTTACGCTAACTTGTACACCTGGGGAGCGCTAAACTTCCGCTAAACGGCCTAACGAGATCACCTGATGAAAGTTAGCGCAAAATTGTTATGTTCCTCGTGTGTTATACCCTGTGCCAAAGAGGTGTATGTATGTATGTATGTATGTATGTATGTATGTATGTATGTATGTATGTATGTATGTGTGTTTGTATGTGTGTATGTATGTATGTGTATGTGTGTATGTATGTGTGTATGTGTGTGTATGTGTATATGTATGTGTGTGTGTATGTGTATATGTATGTATGTGCATATGTATGTATGTGTATACAGTATGTATATATATGTATGTGTATGTGTATATGTATATGTATGTATGTACTCTGGCACTTACCCAATTTTTCCCTTATTTTTATGGGGGTGGCCGACTCAAGACAGAGCCCGAACAGGGACATCACAACACATTAAAAAAAACAAAAAAAAACACACACACACACACACACAAAATCACACACATCTAGGTAGTCCAGAAATTTTGAATCTGTAACTCTAAAAGGGCTTGAGCTAATTGGTTGTAAATGTCCACACCTTATTCCCTGGCTGGCCCTTCCCAAATGGTAGCCATATTAGCTGGCTTACTCTATCCTCTGTAATTCAAAAGAGACTAGAGCAAATGGGTTGTAAATTGCTATACACCTCTCTCTCTCTCTCTCTCTCTCTCTCTCTCTCTCTCTCTCTCTCTCTCTCTCTCTCTCTCTCTCTCTCTCTCTCTCTTTATGCTAGGTTTGAAAATAAATGGTAACTTTATTAAGGGGAGATTTCCACTTGACGGACTTTTTTTCTTGACTCCTTTCTCCCTCATGTTTAGCCCCATTACTTTTCTAATTTCAAGACGTTCGTCCCATTATTTTGACGATTTTAAGAACCTTCGACCCCTTTCTGTCAATTTTAAGACCTTTCGTGCCATTTAGGTGTCGATTTTATCCTGGCGAGCGACAGCAAGCCTGTAATTTAAGAGGAACCGGCTATCAGCCGGGATATTTTTCTACCGAAAAATGTACACATTTATCTTGAAAGGGGCTCAAGGGGGTGTAATCTTAAGCTTGATGGATACCTAGAGACCAAACTAAAAACCTCCCCTTAACCTTGTGACATGTTAAAAAAAATATTTGACAGGCTAAAGGAACATATGTTGCCATAGTTCTCTCCCCCCCCCCCTCTCTCTCTCTCTCTCTCTCTCTCTCTCTCTCTCTCTCTCTCTCTTCTGTCCTCGCCTTGATTTTATGTATAAAAATAGAAATAGTGTGATTGCATTTTTAGGGTATATTCGCTATCGCTCGCCAGGAAGAAATCGACACCTGGATGGGGATAAACGTCTTAAAAACAGTTGGCTGAATGGGGCCGAATGGATACGAGCCAGAGAAAGAGAGAAAAGGAGAGAAAGTTAAAACGAAAGCAGGTGACCCCCCCTTAAGGGGAGGTTTCCACTTGAGGGATTTTCTTTCTAACTTCCTTCTCCCTCATGTTTAGCCCCATTGTTTTTGAGATTTTAAGACCTTTGCCCCATTAGTTAGACGATTTTAAGAACTTTCGCCCCATTTATGTCACTTTTAAGACCTTTCGTGCCATTTAGGTGTCGATTTTTTCCTGGCGAGCGATAGCGAGCCTGTAATTTAAGAGGAACCGGCCTTTGGCCGGGACATTTTTCTACCGAAAAATGTACAAATTTATCTTGAAAGGGGGTCATGGGGGTGTAATTTCAAGATTGATGGAAGTCTAGGAAACACACTAAAAACCTCCCCTTAACATGACTCTTGGGCGAAAGATCTCCCTGTACTATAATTATGCCCCAAGTCCTTCTCTTTCTCTGATGGGTAATTAATCATGCATTCCCCTATAGTCTATTCGCTGTGAGTAGGCGAAAAATCATGACCTCTAACCTCTGTAACTCAAAAACGACTAGAGTAATCGAGCGAATATTTCTACCATTTGGGAAGAGTCAGTCAAGGAACAGATGTGGAGATTTACAGCCTATTTGCTCCAGCCCTTTTTGAGTTACAGAGGTTAGAGGTCATGATGTCTCGCCTACTTACAGCGAATAGACTATAGTTTATAACCCAATGAGGTCTTCTTTCACTCACACCCCTTCCATCACATGACATTTATCTGGGTTACCGGTCAACTCAACCAGTAGACCATTTCAACCAGTAGCTCTCAACCAGTACCAAATCAACCAATACGGTTAGGTTAGGTTAGGTTAGTACTATATCTTGGCACTGGTTTGGTTGGTCTGGGTTAATTTGTCACTGGTTGAGAGCTACTGGTTGAAATGGTCTACTGGTTGAGATGACATGGAACCATTTATCTGTGTTCAAATCCAATTTCCACATCTTGCTCCATTGGTTTAACTTATGTGTGTGTGTGGGTGTGTGTGTGTTGGTGTGTGTGTGTGTGTGTGTGTGGGTGTGTGTGTGATGTGTAAGTGTGTGTGATGTGTTATGTATGTGTATGTGTTGGTGTGTGTGTGTGTGTGTGTGCGCGTGCTATCTTGCGTGTTGTGTGTGCATGCGACATACATTTATCTAGTCCCGTTGACATTATTGGCACACTAACACAAAAATCATACCATTACAAACACCGCACGTAATCCACAGCCAGGGGAACTGTGATTTAGGGGGAGGGGGGGGGGGGGTTCGGGTCCCTCATGTTTAGCCCCATTAGTTTGGCTATTTTAAGACAATCGGCCCATTAGTTTGGCGATTTTAAGACTTTCGCCCCACTTCTTAGTCAATATTTAGACCTTTCGTGCCATTTAGCCGTTGATTTTTTCCTGGCGAGCGAAAGCGAGCCTGTAATTTAGGAGGAATCGGCCTTTGGCCGGGAAATGTTTCTACCGAAAAATGTACAAATTAATCTGGAACGGAGATCTTGTGGATGTTTTGTTTAAAGCTTGATGGAGGTCTAAGGAGAAACCTAAAACAATAATACATATAAATCGACCAATAAATACACCGTCCCCCCCCAACCCATAAAACACAGGGCAGACTGAACAGATGAACCCTATATTCCGCGTAATGCCCTACCCACCGAACAACACCACATGCATAATCAAAATTAATGAGCTATGCAAAACAGTGATGCAATATAGCGTGCACTGATGAGTATCGCATGTGTGTGTCCGGCGTATTTATGCAACGTTATGTTCTTCTATATATCGTATGTATGAATGTTCTAGTTACGTGTTCACAATTTGGGTTGCATATATACATCATGTGAGGAGGAGCACTTTATTGACACCGTTTCTACAATTTGGGTTGCATATATACATCATATGAGGAGGACCACTTTATTGACACCGTTTCTACAATTTGGGTTGCATATATACATCATATGAGGAGGAGCACTTTATTGATAACGTTTCTACAATTTGGGTTGCATATATACATCATATGAGGAGGACCACTTTATTGACACCGTTTCTACAATTTGGGTTGAATATATACATCATATGAGGAGGACCACTTTATTGACACCGTTTCTACAATTTGGGTTGCATATATACATCATATGAGGAGGACCACTTTATTGACACCGTTTCTACAATTTGGGTTGCATATATACATCATATGAGGAGGACCACTTTATTGACACCGTTTCTACAATTTGGGTTGCATATATACATCATATGAGGAGGACCACTTTATTGACACCGTTTCTACAATTTGGGTTGCATATATACATCATATGAGGAGGACCACTTTATTGACACCGTTTCTACAATTTGGGTTGCATATATACATCATATGAGGAGGACCACTTTATTGACACCGTTTCTACAATTTGGGTTGAATATATACATCATATGAGGAGGACCACTTTATTGACACCGTTTCTACAATTTGGGTTGCATATATACATCACATGAGGAGGACCACTTTATTGACACCGTTTCTACAATTTGGGTTGAATATATACATCATATGAGGAGGACCACTTTATTGACACCGTTTCTACAATTTGGGTTGCATATATACATCATATGAGGAGGACCACTTTATTGACACCGTTTCTACAATTTGGGTTGCATATATACATCATATGAGGAGGACCACTTTATTGACACCGTTTCTACAATTTGGGTTGAATATATACATCATATGAGGAGGACCACTTTATTGATAACGTTTCTACAATTTGGGTTGCATATAATATACATCATATGAGGAGGACCACTTTAATGACAACGTTTCTACAATTTGGGTTGCATATATACATCATATGAGGAGGACCACTTTATTGACACCGTTTCTACAATTTGGGTTGCATATATACATCATATGAGGAGGACCACTTTATTGACACCGTTTCTACAATTTGGGTTGCATATATACATCATATGAGGAGGACCACTTTATTGACACCGTTTCTACAATTTGGGTTGCATATATACATCATATGAGGAGGACCACTTTATTGACACCGTTTCTACAATTTGGGTTGCATATATACATCATATGAGGAGGACCACTTTATTGACACCGTTTCTACAATTTGGGTTGAATATATACATCATATGAGGAGGACCACTTTATTGACACCGTTTCTACAATTTGGGTTGCATATATACATCATATGAGGAGGACCACTTTATTGATAACGTTTCTACAATTTGGGTTGCATATATACATCATATGAGGAGGACCACTTTATTGACACCGTTTCTACAATATGGGTTGAATATATACATCATATGAGGAGGACCACTTTATTGACACCGTTTCTACAATTTGGGTTGAATATATACATCATGTGAGGAGGACCACTTTATTGACACCGTTTCGCATATAGCTTCATCAGGCCAAAAAAATGGCCTGATGAAGCTATATGCGAAACGGTGTCAATAAAGTGCTCCAACCTCACATGATGTATATATACAGTGTCTACATTATACATCATACATTCATAATATGCGATGATTTTGGCTCGAACGTCCCTTGATTTTGGCCCTGTCACTCTTTCAACTATGGGGGAGGCACTCGCTATAGGCAGTTATGCCTTTTGCCTCCCTCAATCACATAGAAAAAAAAAAAAAAAAAAAAATACTATACTGCATTTCAAAATATGCTGGCCACATTTAGACGATTCTGTGCAGTTTACGAAGGATCTGTGGTAGTAAAAAGGGTTAAGGGGAGATTTCCACCTGGAGGATTTTTTTTCTGAACCTCTTTCTCCCTCATGTTTAGCCGCATTGCTTGTGAGATTTAAAGACGCTTGCTCCATTAGTTTGGCGATTTTAAGAACCCTCGCCCCATTTCTGTCAATTTTAAGACCATTCGTGCCATTTAAGTGTCGATTTTTTCCTGGCGAGCGATAGCGAGCCTGTAATTTAAGAGGAACCGGCCTTCGGCCGGGACATTGTTCTACCGAAAAATGTAAAAATTTATCTTGAAAGGGGGTCAAGGGGGATTAATTTTAAGCTTGATGGAAGTCTAGGGAATCAACTAAAAACCTCCCCTTAAGTGAGATAGTTCGAAGCCCGGTAATTGTTGGAGACCCTTTTTAAACTGAATAACATCGTCTAGCACTAGCCAGAATATATATAAGGACGCCACCGGTACAGAAGGGGTTAAGGGGAGATGGGTCACTTTCTGGCCCCACTTCTTCCTCGTGTTCAGCCCCATTAGTTTTCAGATTTTAAGATGTTCGGCCCATTAGTTTGGCAATTTTAAGACCTTTCGCCCCATTTCTCTGTCAATATTAAGACTTTTCATGTAATTTAGATGTCGATTTTTCCTGGCGAGCGACCGAGCCTGTAACTTAAGAGCAATCGGCCTTTGGCCGGAACACTTTTCAATCGAAACATGTACAAATAGAACTTAAAGGAGGGTCTGGGGGGGGGGGGTAAGCTTGATGAAGGAGGGTCTGGGGGGGGGTAAGCTTGATGAAGGAGGGTCTGGGGGGGGGGGTAAGCTTGATGAAGGAGGGTCGGGGGGGTTAAGTTTGATGAAGGAGGGTTTGGGGGGGGTTAAGCTTGATGAAGGAGGGTCTGGGGGGGGGCAGTAAGCTTGATGAAGCAGCGTCAGGTGGGGTTTAAGCTTGATGAAGGAGGGTCTGGGGGGGGTAAGCTTGATGAAGGAGGGTCTGGGGGGGTAAGCTTGATGAAGGAGGGTCTGGGGGGGTAAGCTTGATGAAGGAGGGTCTGGGGGTAAGCTTGATGAAGGAGGGTCTGGGGGGGGTAAGCTTGATGAAGGAGGTCTGGGGGGGTAAGCTTGATGAAGGAGGGTCTGGGGGGGTAAGCTTGATGAAGGAGGGTCTGGGGGGGGTAAGCTTGATGAAGGAGGGTCTGGGGGGGGGTAAGCTTGATGAAGGAGGGTCTGGGGGGGTAAGCTTGATGAAGGAGGGTCTGGGGGGGGTAAGCTTGATGAAGGAGGGTCTGGGGGGGGTAAGCTTGATGAAGGAGGGTCTGGGGGGGGTAAGCTTGATGAAGGAGGGTCTGGGGGGGGTAAGCTTGATGAAGGAGGGTCTGGGGGGGTAAGCTTGATGAAGGAGGGGCTGGGGGGGTAAGCTTGATGAAGGAGGGTCTGGGGGGGTAAGCTTGATGAAGGAGGGTCTGGGGGGGTAAGCTTGATGAAGGAGGGTCTGGGGTGGGTAAGCTTGATGAAGGAGGGTCTGGGGGGGTAAGCTTGATGAAGGAGGGTCTGGGGGGGGGGTAAGCTTGATGAAGGAGGGTCTGGGGGGGTAAGCTTGATGAAGGAGGGTCTGGGGGGGGTAAGCTTGATGAAGGAGGGTCTGGGGGGGTAAGCTTGATGAAGGAGGGTCTGGGGGGGGGTAAGCTTGATGAAGGAGGGTCGGGGGGGGTAAGCTTGATGAAGGAGGGTCTGGGGGGGTAAGCTTGATGAAGGAGGGTCTGGGGGGGTAAGCTTGATGAAGGAGGTCTGAAGGGGGTCTGGGGGGTAAGCTTGATGAAGGAGGGTCTGGGGGGGGTAAGCTTGATGAAGGAGGGTCTGGGGG